>CAUEHS010000422.1:0-45846 GCA_958510865.1 Myrrha octodecimguttata
AAGGGTAAGGGTAAGGGTAAGCTTAAGGGTAAGGGTAAGGGTAAGGGTAAGGGTAAGCTTAAGGGTAAAAGCAAGGGTAAGGGTTAGGGTAAGGGTAAGGGTAAGGGTAAGGGTAAGGGTGAGCTTAAGGGTGAGGGTAAGGGTAAGGGTAAGGGTAAGCTTAAGGGTAAAAGCAAGGGTAAGTGTAAGGGTGAGGGTAAGGGTAAGGGTAAGGGTAAGGGTAAGCTTAAGGGTAAGGGTAAGGGTAAGCTTAAGGGTAAAAGCAAGGGTAAGGGTAAGGGTAAGGGTAAGGGTAAGGGTAAGCGTAAGGGTAAGGGTAAGGGTAAGGGTAAGGGTAAGGGTAAGGGTAAGGGTAAGGGTAAGGGTAAGGGTAAGGGAAAGCTTAAGGGTAAGGGTAAGGGTAAGGGTAAGGGTAAGCTTAAGGGTAAAAGCAAGGGTAAGGGTAAGGGTAAGGGTAAGGGTAAGGGTAAGCTTAAGGGTAAAAGCAAGGGTAAGGTTAAGGGTAAGGGTAAGGGTAAGGGTAAGGGTAAGGGTAAGGGTAAGGGTAAGCTTAAGGGTAAGGGTAAGGGTAAGGGTAAAGGTAAGGGTAAGCCTAAGGGTAAAAGCAAGGGTAAGGGTAAGGGTGAGGGTAAGGGTAAGGGTAAGGGTAAGGGTAAGGGTAAGGGTAAGGGTAAGGGTAAGCTTAAGGGTAAAAGCAAGGGTAAGGGTAAGGGTAAGGGTAAGGGTAAGGGTAAGGGTAAGGGTAAGGGTAAGGGTAAGGGTAAGGGTAAGGGTAAGGGTAAGGGTGAGCTTAAGGGTAAAAGCAAGGGTAAGGGTAAGGGTAAGGGTAAGGGTAAGGGTAAGGGTAAGGGTAAGGGTAAGGGTAAGGGTAAGGGTAAGGGTAAGCTTAAGGGTAAAAGCAAGGGTAAGTGTAAGGGTAAGGGTAAGGGTAAGGGTTAGGGTAAGGGTAAAGGTAAGGGTAAGCCTAAGGGTAAAAGCAAGGGTAAGGGTAAGGGTAAGGGTAAGGGTAAGGGTAAGGGTAAGGGTAAGGGTAAGGGTAAGGGTAAGGGTAAGGGTAAGGGTAAGCGTAAGGGTAAGGGTAAGGGTAAGCTTAAGGGTAAAAGCAAGGGTAAGGGTAAGGGTAAGGGTAAGGGTAAGCCTAAGGGTAAAAGCAAGGGTAAGGGTAAGGTTAAGGGTAAGGGTAAGGGTAAGCTTAAGGGTAAAAGCAAGGGTAAGGGTGAGGGTAAGGGTAAGGGTAAGGGTAAGCTTAAGGGTAAAAGCAAGGGTAAGGGTAAGGGTGAGGGTAAGGGTAAGGGTAAGGGTAAGGGTAAAGGTAAGGGTAAGCCTAAGAGTAAAAGCAAGGGTGAGGGTAAGGGTAAGGGTAAGGGTAAGGGTAAGGGTAAGGGTAAGGGTAAGGGTAAGGGTAAGGGTAAGGGTAAGGGTAAGCTTAAGGGTAAAAGCAAGGGTAAGGATAAGGGTAAGGGTAAGGGTAAGGGTAAGGGTAAGGGTAAGGGTAAGCTTAAGGGTAAAAGCAAGGGTAAGGGTAAGGGTAAGGGTAAGGGTAAGGGTAAGGGTAAGGGTAAGGGTAAGGGTAAGGGTAAGCTTAAGGGTAAAAGCAAGGGTAAGGGTTAGGGTAAGGGTAAGAGTAAGGGTAAGGGTAAGGGTAAGCTTAAGGGTAAAAGCAAGGGTAAGGGTAAGGGTAAGGGTAAGGGTAAGGGTAAGGGTAAGGGTAAGGGTAAAGGTAAGGGTAAGCCTAAGGGTAAAAGCAAGGGTAAGGGTAAGGGTAAGGGTAAGGGTAAGGGTAAGGGTAAGGGTAAGGGTAAGGGTGAGGGTAAGGGTAAGGGTAAGGGTAAGGGTAAGGGTAAGGGTAAGCTTAAGGGTATAAGCAAGTGTAAGGGTAAGGGTAAGGGTGAGGGTAAGGGTAAGGGTAAGGGTAAGGGTAAGGGTAAGCTCAAGGGTAAAAGCAAGGGTAAGGGTAAGGGTAAGGGTAAGGGTAAGGGAAAGGTAAGCTTAAGGGTAAAAGCAAGGGTAAGGGTAAGGGTAAGGGTAAGGGTAAGGGTAAGGGTAAGGGTAAGGGTAAGGGTAAGAGTAAGGGTAAGGGTAAGGGTAAGGGTAAGGGTAAAGGTAAGGTTAAGCCTAAGGGTAAAAGCAAGGGTAAGGGTAAGGGTAAGGGTAAGGGTAAGGGTAAGGGTAAGGGTAAGGGTAAGGGTAAGCTTAAGGGTAAAAGCAAGGGTAAGGGTAAGGGTAAGGGTAAGGGTAAGGGTAAGGGTAAGGGTAAGGGTAAGGGTAAGCTTAAGGGTAAAAGCAAGGGTAAGGGTAAGGGTAAGGTTAAGGGTAAGGGTAAGGGTAAGGGTAAGGGTAAGGGTAAGGGTAAGGGTAAGGGTAAGCTTAAGGGTAAAAGCAAGGGTAAGGGTTAGGGTAAGGGTAAGGGTAAGGGTAAGCTTGAGGGTAAAAGCAAGGGTAAGGGTAAGGGTAAGGGTAAGGGTAAAGGTAAGGGTAAGCCTAAGGGTAAAAGCAAGGGTAAGGGTAAGGGAAGGGTGAGGGTAAGGGTAAGGGTAAGGGTAAGGGTAAGGGTAAGGGTAAGGGTAAGGGTAAGGGTAAGGGTAAGGGTAAGGGTAAGGGTAAGGGTAAGCTTAAGGGTATAAGCAAGGGTAAGGGTAAGGGTAAGGGTGAGGGTAAGGGTAAGGGTAAGGGTAAGCTTAAGGGTAAAAGCAAGGGTAAGGGTAAGCTTAAGGGTAAAAGCAAGGGTAAGGGTAAGGGTAAGTGTAAGCTTAAGGGTAAAAGCAAGGGTAAGGGTAAGGGTAAGGGTAAAGGTAAGGGTAAGCCTTAGGGTAAAAGCAAGGGTAAGGGTAAGGGTAAGGGTAAGGGTAAGGGTAAGGGTAAGGGTAAGGGTAAGGGTAAGCTTAAGGGTAAAAGCAAGGGTAAGGGTAAGGGTAAGGGTAAGGGTAAGGGTAAGGGTAAGGGTAAGGTAAGGGTAAGCTTAAGGGTAAAAGCAAGGGTAAGGGTAAGGGTAAGGTTAAGGGTAAGGGTAAGGGTAAGGGTAAGGGTAGGGTAAGGGTAAGGGTAAGGGTAAGGGTAAGGGTAAGCTTAAGGGTAAAAGCAAGGGTAAGGGTTAGGGTAAGGGTAAGGGTAAGGTAAGCTTGAGGGTAAAAGCAAGGGTAAGGGTAAGGTAAGGGTAAGGGTAAAGGTAAGGGTAAGCCTAAGGGTAAAAGCAAGGGTAAGGGTAAGGTAAGGGTAAGGGTAAGGGTAAGGGTAAGGGTAAGGGTAAGGTAAGGGTAAGGGTAAGGGTAAGGTAAGGTAAGGGTAAGGGTAAGGGTAAGCTTAAGGGTATAAGCAAGGGTAAGGGTAAGGGTAAGGGTGAGGGTAAGGGTAAGGGTAAGGGTAAGCTTAAGGGTAAAAGCAAGGGTAAGGGTAAGGGTAAGGGTAAGGGTAAGGGTAAGGGTAAGGGTAAGGGTAAGCTTAAGGGTAAAAGCAAGGGTAAGGGTAAGGGTAAGGGTTAGGGTAAGGGTAAGGGTAAGGGTAAGGGTAAGGGTAAGGGTAAAGGTTAGGGTAAGCCTAAGGGTAAAAGCAAGGGTTAGGGTAAAGGTAAGGGTAAGGGTAAGGGTAAGGGTAAGGGTAAGGTAAGGGTAAGGGTAAGGGTAAGGGTAAGGGTAAGGGTAAGCTTAAGGGTAAAAGCAAGGGTAAGGGTAAGGGTAAGGGTAAGGGTAAGCCTAAGGGTAAAACAAGGGTAAGGGTAAGGGTAAGGGTAAGGGTAAGCTTAAGGGTAAAAGCAAGGGTAAGGGTAAGGGTGAGGGTGAGGGTAAGGGTAAGCTTAAGGGTTAAAGCAAGGGTAAGGGTAAGGGTAAGGGTAAGGGTAAGGGTAAAGGTAAGGGTAAGCCTAAGGGTAAAAGCAAGGGTAAGGGTGAGGGTAAGGGTAAGGGTAAGGGTAAGGGTAAGGGTAAGGGTAAGGGTAAGGGTAAGGGTAAGGGTAAGGGTAAGGGTAAGGGTAAGGGTAAGGGTAAGGGTAAGGGTAAGGGTAAGGGTAAGGGTAAGCTTAAGGGTAAAAGCAAGGGTAAGGGTAAGGGTAAGGGTAAGGGTAAGGGTAAGGGTAAGGGTAAGGGTAAGGGTAAGGGTGAGCTTAAGGGTAAAAGCAAGGGTAAGGGTAAGGGTAAGGGTGAGGGTAAGGGTAAGGGTAAGGGTAAGGGTAAGCTTAAGGGTAAAAGCAAGGGTAAGGGTAAGGGTAAGGGTAAGGGTAAGGGTAAGCTTAAGGGTAAAAGCAAGGGTAAGGGTAAGGGTAAGGGTAAGGGTAAGGGTAAGGGTAAGGGTAAGGGTAAAGGTAAGGGTAAGCCTAAGGGTAAAAGCAAGGGTAAGGGTAAGGGTTAGGGTAAGGGTAAGGGTAAGGGTAAGGGTAAGGGTAAGGGTAAGGGTGAGGGTAAGTGTAAGGGTAAGGGTAAGGGTAAGCTTAAGGGTAAAAGCAAGGGTAAGGGTAAGGGTAAGGGTAAGGGTAAGGGTAAGGGTAAGGGTAAGGGTAAGGGTAAGCTTAAGGGTAAGGGTAAGGGTAAGGGTAAAGGTAAGGGTAAGCCTAAGGGTAAAAGCAAGGGTAAGGGTAAGGGTTAGGGTAAGGGTAAGGGTAAGGGTAAGGGTAAGGGTAAGGGTAAGGGTAAGGGTAAGTGTAAGGGTAAGGGTAAGGGTAAGCTTAGGGGTAAAAGCAAGGGTAAGGGTAAGGGTAAGGGTAAGGGTAAGGGTAAGGGTAAGGGTAAGGGTAAGGGTAAGGGTAAGGGTAAGGGTAAGCTTAAAGGTAAGGGTAAGTGTAAGGGTAAGGGTAAGCCCAAGGGTAAAAGCAAGGGTAAGGGTAAGGGTAAGGGTAAGGGTAAGCTTAAGGGTAAAAGCAAGGGTAAGGGTAAGGGTAAGGGTAAGGGTAAGGGTAAGGGTAAGGGTAAGCTTAAGGGTAAAAGCAAGGGTAAGGGTAAGGGTAAGGGTAAGGGTAAGGGTAAAGGTAAAGGTAAGGGTAAGCCTAAGGGTAAAAGCAAGGGTAAGGGTAAGGGTAAGGGTAAGGGTAAGGGTAAGGGTAAGGGTAAGGGTAAGGGTAAGGGTAAGGGTAAGGGTAAGGGTAAGCTTAAGGGTAAAAGCAAGGGTAAGGGTAAGGGTAAGGGTAAGGGTAAGGGTAAGGGTAAGGGTAAGGGTAAGGGTAAGGGTAAGGGTAAGGGTAAGGGTAAGGGTAAGGGAAAGGGTAAGGGTAAGGGTAAGGGTAAGGGTAAGGGTAAGCTTAAGGGTAAAAGCAAGGGTGAGGGTAAGGGTAAGGGTAAGGGTAAGGGTAAGCTTAAGGGTAAAAGCAAGGGTAAGGGTAAGGGTAAGGGTAAGGGTAAGGGTAAGGGTAAAGGTAAGGGTAAGCCTAAGGGTAAAAGCAAGGGTAAGGGTAAGGGTAAGGGTAAGGGTAAGCTTAAGGGTAAAAGCAAGGGTAAGGGTAAGGGTAAGGGTATGGGTAAGGGTAAGGGTAAGGGTAAGGGTAAGGGTAAGGGTAAGCTTAAGGGTAAGGATAAGGGTAAGGGTAAAAGCAAGGGTAAGGGTAAGGGTAAGGGTAAGGGTAAGGGTAAGCTTAAGGGTAAAAGCAAGGGTAAGGGTAAGGGTAAGGGTAAGGGTAAGGGTAAGGGTAAGGGTAAGGGTAAGCTTAAGGGTAAGGGTAAGGGTAAGGGTAAGGGTAAGCTTAAGGGTAAAAGCAAGGGTAAGGGTAAGGGTAAGGGTGAGGGTAAGGGTAAGGGTAAGGGTAAGGGTAAGGGTAAGGGTAAGCTTAAGGGTAAAAGCAAGGGTAAGGGTAAGGGTAAGGGTAAGGTTAAGGGTAAGGGTAAGGGTAAGGGTAAGGGTAAGGGTAAGCTTAAGGGTAAAAGCGAGGGTAAGGTTAAGGGTAAGGGTAAGGGTAAGGGTAAGGGTAAGGGTAAAGGTAAGGGTAAGCCTAAGGGTAAAAGCAAGGGTAAGGGTAAGGGTAAGGGTAAGGATAAGGGTAAGAGTAAGGGTAAGGGTAAGGGTAAGGGTAAACTTAAGGGTAAAAGCAAGGGTAAGGGTAAGGGTAAGGGTAAGGGTAAGGGTGAGCCTAAGGGTAAAAGCAAGGGTAAGGGTAAGGTTAAGGGTAAGGGTAAGGGTAAGCTTAAGGGTAAAAGCAAGGGTAAGGGTAAGGGTAAGGGTGAGGGTAAGGGTAAGGGTAAGGGTAAGGGTAAGGGTAAGGGTAAGGGTAAGGGTAAGGGTAAGGGTAAGGGTAAGGGTAAGCTTAAGGGTATAAGCAAGGGTAAGGGTAAGGGTAAGGGTGAGGGTAAGGGTAAGGGTAAGGGTAAGCTTAAGGGTAAAAGCAAGGGTAAGGGTAAGCTTAAGGGTAAAAGCAAGGGTAAGGGTAAGGGTAAGTGTAAGCTTAAGGGTAAAAGCAAGGGTAAGGGTAAGGGTAAGGGTAAAGGTAAGGGTAAGCCTTAGGGTAAAAGCAAGGGTAAGGGTAAGGGTAAGGGTAAGGGTAAGGGTAAGGGTAAGGGTAAGGGTAAGGGTAAGCTTAAGGGTAAAAGCAAGGGTAAGGGTAAGGGTAAGGGTAAGGGTAAGGGTAAGGGTAAGGGTAAGGGTAAGGGTAAGCTTAAGGGTAAAAGCAAGGGTAAGGGTAAGGGTAAGGTTAAGGGTAAGGGTAAGGGTAAGGGTAAGGGTAAGGGTAAGGGTAAGGGTAAGGGTAAGGGTAAGGGTAAGGGTAAGCTTAAGGGTAAAAGCAAGGGTAAGGGTTAGGGTAAGGGTAAGGGTAAGGGTAAGCTTGAGGGTAAAAGCAAGGGTAAGGGTAAGGATAAGGGTAAGGGTAAAGGTAAGGGTAAGCCTAAGGGTAAAAGCAAGGGTAAGGGTAAGGGTAAGGGTAAGGGTAAGGGTAAGGGTAAGGGTAAGGGTAAGGGTAAGGGTAAGGGTAAGGGTAAGGGTAAGGGTAAGGGTAAGGGTAAGCTTAAGGGTATAAGCAAGGGTAAGGGTAAGGGTAAGGGTGAGGGTAAGGGTAAGGGTAAGGGTAAGCTTAAGGGTAAAAGCAAGGGTAAGGGTAAGGGTAAGGGTAAGGGTAAGGGTAAGGGTAAGGGTAAGGGTAAGCTTAAGGGTAAAAGCAAGGGTAAGGGTAAGGGTAAGGGTTAGGGTAAGGGTAAGGGTAAGGGTAAGGGTAAGGGTAAGGGTAAAGGTTAGGGTAAGCCTAAGGGTAAAAGCAAGGGTTAGGGTAAAGGTAAGGGTAAGGGTAAGGGTAAGGGTAAGGGTAAGGGTAAGGGTAAGGGTAAGGGTAAGGGTAAGGGTAAGCTTAAGGGTAAAAGCAAGGGTAAGGGTAAGGGTAAGGGTAAGGGTAAGCCTAAGGGTAAAACAAGGGTAAGGGTAAGGGTAAGGGTAAGGGTAAGCTTAAGGGTAAAAGCAAGGGTAAGGGTAAGGGTGAGGGTGAGGGTAAGGGTAAGCTTAAGGGTTAAAGCAAGGGTAAGGGTAAGGGTAAGGGTAAGGGTAAGGGTAAAGGTAAGGGTAAGCCTAAGGGTAAAAGCAAGGGTAAGGGTGAGGGTAAGGGTAAGGGTAAGGGTAAGGGTAAGGGTAAGGGTAAGGGTAAGGGTAAGGGTAAGGGTAAGGGTAAGGGTAAGGGTAAGGGTAAGGGTAAGGGTAAGGGTAAGGGTAAGGGTAAGGGTAAGGGTAAGGGTAAGCTTAAGGGTAAAAGCAAGGGTAAGGGTAAGGGTAAGGGTAAGGGTAAGGGTAAGGGTAAGGGTAAGGGTAAGGGTAAGGGTGAGCTTAAGGGTAAAAGCAAGGGTAAGGGTAAGGGTAAGGGTGAGGGTAAGGGTAAGGGTAAGGGTAAGGGTAAGCTTAAGGGTAAAAGCAAGGGTAAGGGTAAGGGTAAGGGTAAGGGTAAGGGTAAGCTTAAGGGTAAAAGCAAGGGTAAGGGTAAGGGTAAGGGTAAGGGTAAGGGTAAGGGTAAGGGTAAGGGTAAGGGTAAAGGTAAGGGTAAGCCTAAGGGTAAAAGCAAGGGTAAGGGTAAGGGTTAGGGTAAGGGTAAGGGTAAGGGTAAGGGTAAGGGTAAGGGTAAGGGTGAGGGTAAGTGTAAGGGTAAGGGTAAGGGTAAGCTTAAGGGTAAAAGCAAGGGAAAGGGTAAGGGTAAGGGTAAGGGTAAGGGTAAGGGTAAGGGTAAGGGTAAGGGTAAGGGTAAGCTTAAGGGTAAGGGTAAGGGTAAGGGTAAAGGTAAGGGTAAGCCTAAGGGTAAAAGCAAGGGTAAGGGTAAGGGTTAGGGTAAGGGTAAGGGTAAGGGTAAGGGTAAGGGTAAGGGTAAGGGTAAGGGTAAGTGTAAGGGTAAGGGTAAGGGTAAGCTTAGGGGTAAAAGCAAGGGTAAGGGTAAGGGTAAGGGTAAGGGTAAGGGTAAGGGTAAGGGTAAGGGTAAGGGTAAGGGTAAGGGTAAGGGTAAGCTTAAGGGTAAGGGTAAGTGTAAGGGTAAGGGTAAGCCCAAGGGTAAAAGCAAGGGTAAGGGTAAGGGTAAGGGTAAGGGTAAGCTTAAGGGTAAAAGCAAGGGTAAGGGTAAGGGTAAGGGTAAGGGTAAGGGTAAGGGTAAGGGTAAGCTTAAGGGTAAAAGCAAGGGTAAGGGTAAGGGTAAGGGTAAGGGTAAGGGTAAAGGTAAAGGTAAGGGTAAGCCTAAGGGTAAAAGCAAGGGTAAGGGTAAGGGTAAGGGTAAGGGTAAGGGTAAGGGTAAGGGTAAGGGTAAGGGTAAGGGTAAGGGTAAGGGTAAGGGTAAGCTTAAGGGTAAAAGCAAGGGTAAGGGTAAGGGTAAGGGTAAGGGTAAGGGTAAGGGTAAGGGTAAGGGTAAGGGTAAGGGTAAGGGTAAGGGTAAGGGTAAGGGTAAGGGTAAGGGTAAGGGAAAGGGTAAGGGTAAGGGTAAGGGTAAGGGTAAGGGTAAGGGTAAGCTTAAGGGTAAAAGCAAGGGTGAGGGTAAGGGTAAGGGTAAGGGTAAGGGTAAGCTTAAGGGTAAAAGCAAGGGTAAGGGTAAGGGTAAGGGTAAGGGTAAGGGTAAAGGTAAGGGTAAGCCTAAGGGTAAAAGCAAGGGTAAGGGTAAGGGTAAGGGTAAGGGTAAGCTTAAGGGTAAAAGCAAGGGTAAGGGTAAGGGTAAGGGTATGGGTAAGGGTAAGGGTAAGGGTAAGGGTAAGGGTAAGGGTAAGCTTAAGGGTAAGGATAAGGGTAAGGGTAAAAGCAAGGGTAAGGGTAAGGGTAAGGGTAAGGGTAAGGGTAAGCTTAAGGGTAAAAGCAAGGGTAAGGGTAAGGGTAAGGGTAAGGGTAAGGGTAAGGGTAAGGGTAAGGGTAAGGGTAAGCTTAAGGGTAAGGGTAAGGGTAAGGGTAAGGGTAAGCTTAAGGGTAAAAGCAAGGGTAAGGGTAAGGGTAAGGGTGAGGGTAAGGGTAAGGGTAAGGGTAAGGGTAAGGGTAAGGGTAAGCTTAAGGGTAAAAGCAAGGGTAAGGGTAAGGGTAAGGGTAAGGTTAAGGGTAAGGGTAAGGGTAAGGGTAAGGGTAAGGGTAAGCTTAAGGGTAAAAGCGAGGGTAAGGTTAAGGGTAAGGGTAAGGGTAAGGGTAAGGGTAAGGGTAAAGGTAAGGGTAAGCCTAAGGGTAAAAGCAAGGGTAAGGGTAAGGGTAAGGGTAAGGATAAGGGTAAGAGTAAGGGTAAGGGTAAGGGTAAGGGTAAACTTAAGGGTAAAAGCAAGGGTAAGGGTAAGGGTAAGGGTAAGGGTAAGGGTGAGCCTAAGGGTAAAAGCAAGGGTAAGGGTAAGGTTAAGGGTAAGGGTAAGGGTAAGCTTAAGGGTAAAAGCAAGGGTAAGGGTAAGGGTAAGGGTAAGAGTAAGGGTAAGGGTAAGGGTAAGCTTAAGGGTAAAAGCAAGGGTAAGGGTAAGGGTAAGGGTAAGGGTAAGGGTAAGGGTAAGGGTAAGGGTAAGCTTAAGGGTAAAAGCAAGGGTAAGGGTAAGGGTAAGGGTAAGGGTAAGGGTAAGGGTAAGGGTAAGGGTAAGGGTAAGGGTAAAGGTAAGGGTAAGGGTAAGGGTAAGGGTAAGGGTAAGGGTAAGGGTAAGGGTAACGGTAAGGGTAAGTGTAAGGGTAAGGGTAAGGGTAAGGGTAAGCTTAAGGGTAAAAGCAAGGGTAAGGGTAAGGGTAAGGGTAAGGGTAAGCCTAAGGGTAAAAGCAAGGGTAAGGGTAAGGGTAAGGGTAAGGGTAAGGGTAAGCTTAAAGGTAAAAGCAAGGGTAAGGGTAAGGGTAAGGGAAAGGGTAAGGGTAAGGGTAAGCTTAAGGGTAAAAGCAAGGGTAAGGGTAAGTGTAAGGGTAAGGGTAAGGGTAAGGGTAAGGGTAAGGGTAAAGGTAAGGGTAACCTAAGGGTAAAGGCAAGGGTAAGGGTAAGGGTAAGGGTAAGGGTAAGGGTAAGGGTAAGGGTAAGGGTAAGGGTAAGGGTAAGCTTAAGGGTAAAAGCAAGGGTAAGGGTAAGGGTAAGGGTAAGGGTAAGGGTAAAGGTAAGGGTAAGCCTAAGGGTAAAAGCAAGGGTAAGGGTAAGGGTAAGGGTAAGGGTAAGGGTAAGGGTAAGGGTAAGGGTAAGCTTAAGGGTAAAAGCAAGGGTAAGGGTAAGGGTAAGGGTAAGGGTAAGGGTAAGGGTAAGGGTAAGCTTAAGGGTAAAAGCAAGGGTAAGGGTAAGGGTAAGGGTAAGGGTAAGGGTAAGGGTAAGGGTAAGGGTAAGGGTAAGGGTAAGGGTAAGCTTTAGGGTAAAAGCAAGGGTAAGGGTAAGGGTAAGGGTAAGGGTAAGGGTAAGGGTAAGGGTAAGCTTAAGGGTAAAAGCAAGGGTAAGGGTAAGGGTAAGGGTAAGGGTAAGGGTAAGGGTAAGGGTAAGGGTAAGGGTAAGGGTAAGGGTAAAGGTAAGGGTAAGCCTAAGGGTAAATGCAAGGGTAAGGGTAAGGGTAAGGGTAAGGGTAAGGGTAAGTGTAAGGGTAAGGGTAAGGGTAAGGGTAAGGGTAAGGGTAAGGGTAAGCTTAAGGGTAAAAGCAAGGGTAAGGGTAAGGGTAAGGGTAAGGGTAAGGGTAAGGGTAAGGGTAAGGGTAAGGGTAAGGGTAAGGTTAAGCTTAAGGGTAAGGAAAAGGGTAAGGGTAAGGGTAAGCTTAAGGGTAAAAGCAAGGGTAAGGGTAAGGGTAAGGGTAAGGGTAAGGGTCAGCTTAAGGGTAAAAGCAAGGGTAAGGGTAAGGGTAAGGGTAAGGGTAAGGGTAAGCTTAAGGGTAAAAGCAAGGGTAAGGGTAAGGTTAAGGGTAAGGGTAAAGGTAAGGGTAAGCCTAAGGGTAAAAGCAAGGGTAAGGGTAAGGGTAAGGGTAAAGGTAAGGGTAAGGGTAAGGGTAAGGGTAAGGGTAAGGGTAAGGGTAAGGGAAAGGGTAAGGGTAAGGGTAAGGGTAAGAGTGAGGGTAAGGGTAAGGGTAAGGGTAAGCTTAAGGGTAAAAGCAAGGGTAAGGGTAAGGGTAAGGGTAAGCCTTACCCTTACCTTTACCCTTACCCTTGCTTTTACCCTTAAGCTTTCCCTTACCCTTACCCTTACACTTAGCCTTACCCTAACCCTTACCCTTGCTTTTACCCTTAGGCTTACCCTTACCCTTACCCTTACCCTTACCCTTGCTTTTACCCTTAAGCTAACCCTTACCCTTACCCTTACCCTTACCCTTACCCTTACCCTTACCCTTACCCTTACCCTTACCCTTACCCTTACCCTTGCTTTTACCCTTAGGCTTACCCTTACCTTTACCCTTACCCTTACCCTTACCCTTACCCTTACCCTTACCCTTACCCTTGCTTTTACCCTTAAGCTTACCCTTACCCTTACCCTTACCCTTACCCTTACCCTTACCCTTACCCTTACCCTTACCCTTACTTTTACCCTTAAGCTTACCCTTACCCTTACCCTTACCCTTACCCTTACCCTTACCCTTACCCTTACCCTTACCCTTACCCTTGCTTTTACCCTTAAGCTTACCCTTACCCTTACCCTTACCCTTACCCTTAAGCTTACCCTTACCCTTACCCTTACCCTTACCCTTACCCTTACCCTTACCCTTACCCTTACCCTTGCTTTTACCCTTAGGCTTACCCTTACCCTTACCCTTACCCTTACCCTTGCTTTTACCCTTAAGCTTACCCTTACCCTCACACTTACCCTTACCCTTAAGCTTACCCTTACCCTTACCCTTACCCTTACCCTTACCCTTACCCTTACCCTTACCCTTACCCTTACCCTTACCCGTACCCTTACCCTTGCTTTTACCCTTAAGCTTACCCTTACCCTTACCCTTACCCTTACCCTTAAGCTTACCCCTACCCTTACCCTTACCCTTACCCTTACCCTTGCTTTTACCCTTAAGCTTACCCTTACCCTTACCCTTACCCTTACCCTTAAGCTTACCCTTACCCTTACCCTGACCCTTACCCTTACCCTTACCCTTAACCTTACCCTTGCTTTTACCCTTAAGCTTACCCTTACCCTTACCCTTACCCTTACCCTTAAGCTTACCCTTACCCTTACCCTTACCCTTACCCTTACCCTTACCCTTACCCTTACCCTTACCCTTGCTTTTACCCTTAAGCTTACCCTTACCCTTACCCTTACCCTTACCCTTACCCTTGCTTTTACCCTTGAGCTTACCCTTACCCTTACCCTTCCCTTACCCTTAAGCTTACCCTTACCCTTACCCTTACCCTTACCCTTACCCTTACCCTTACCCTTACCCTTACCCTTACCCTTGCTTTTACCCTTAAGCTTACCCTTACCCTTACCCTTACCCTTACCCTTACCCATACCCTTACCCTTACCCTTACCCTTACCCTTACCCTTACCCTTACCCTTGCTTTTACCCTAAGGCTTACCCTTACCTTTACCCTTACCCTTACCCTTACCCTTACCCTTACCCTTACCCTTACCCTTACCCTTACCCTTACCCTTGCTTTTACCCTTAAGCTTACCCTTACCCTTACCCTTTCCCTTACCCTTACCCTTACCCTTGCTTTTACCTTTAAGCTTACCCTTACCCTTACCCTTACCCTTACCCTTACCCTTGCTTTTACCCTTAGGCTTACCCTTACCCTTACCCTTACCCTTACCCTTGCTTTTACCCTTAAGCTTACCCTTACCCTTACCCTTACCCTTACCCTTACCCTTACCCTTACCCTTACCCTTACCCTTACCCTTACCCTTACCCTTACCCTTACCTTTACCCTTACCCTTACCCTTACCCTTACCCTTACCCTTACCCTTACCCTTACCCTTGCTTTTACCCTTAAGCTTACCCTTACCCTCACCCTTACCCTTACCCTTACCCTTACCCTTACCCTTACCCTCACCCTTGCTTTTACCCTTAAGCTTACCCTTACCCTTACCCTTACCCTTACCCTTACCCTTACCCTTGCTTTTACCCTTAAGCTTACCCTTACCCTTACCCTTACCCTTACCCTTACCCTTGCTTTTACCCTTAGGCTTACCCTTACCCTTACCCTTACCCTTACCCTTGCTTTTACCCTTAAGCTTACCCTTACCCTTACCCTTACCCTTAGTCTTACCCTTACCCTTACCCTTACCCTTACCCTTACCCTTGCTTTTACCCTTAGGCTTACCCTTACCTTTACCCTTACCCTTACCCTTACCCTTACCCTTACCCTTACCCTTACCCTTACCCTTACCCTTACCCTTGCTTTTACCCTTAAGCTTACCCTTACCCTTACCCTTACCCTTACCCTTACCCTTACCCTTACCCTTACCCTTACCCTTACCCTTTCCCTTACCCTTGCTTTTACCCTTAAGCTTACCCTTACCCTTACCCTTACCCTTACCCTTACCCTTACCCTTACCCTTACCCTTACCCTTACCCTTACCCTTACCCTTACCCTTACCCTTACCCTTGCTTTTACCCTTAAGCTTACCCTTACCCTTACCCTTACCCTTACCCTTAAGCTTACCCTTACCCTTACCCTTACCCTTACCCTTACCCTTACCCTTACCCTTACCCTTGCTTTTACCCTTAAGCTTACCCTTACCCTTACCCTTACCCTTACCCTTACCCTTGCTTTTACCCTTACCCTTATCCTTACCCTTAAGCTAACCCTTACCCTTACCCTTACCCTTACCCTTACCCTTACCCTTACCCTTACCCTTACCCTTACCCTTACCCTTGCTTTTACCCTTAAGCTTACCCTTACCCTTACCCTTACCCTTACCCTTACCCTTACCCTTACCCTTGCCCTTACCCTCACCCTTGCTTTTACCCTTAAGCTTACCCTTACCCTTGCTTTTACCCTTAGGCTTACCCTTACCCTTACCCTTACCCTTACCCATAAGCTTACCCTTACCCTTACCCTTACCCTTACCCTTACCCTTACCCTTACCCTTACCCTTACCCTTACCCTTGCTTTTACCCTTAAGCTTACCCTTACCCTAACCCTTACACTTACCCTTACCCTTACCCTTACCCTTACCCTTACCCTTACCCTAACCCTTACCCTTACCCTTGCTTTTACCCTTAGGCTTACCCTTACCTTTACCCTTACACTTACCCTTACCCTTAAGCTTACCCTTACCCTTACCCTTACCCTTACCCTTACCCTTACCCTTACCCTTACCCTTACCCTTACCCTTACCCTTGCTTTTACCCTTAAGCTTACCCTTACCCTTACCCTTACACTTACCCTTACCCTTACCCTTACCCTTACCCTTACCCTTACCCTTACCCTTACCCTTACCCTAACCCTTACCCTTACCCTTGCTTTTACCCTTAGGCTTACCCTTACCTTTACCCTTACCCTTACCCTTACCCTTACCCTTACCCTTACCCTTGCTTTTACCCTTAAGCTTACCCTTACCCTTACCCTTACCCTTACCCTTACCCTTACCCTTACCCTTACCCTTACCCTTACCCTTGCTTTTACCCTTAAGCTTACCCTTACCCTTACCCTTACCCTTACCCTCACCCTTACCCTTACCCTTACCCTTGCTTTTACCCTTAAGCTTACCCTTACCCTTACCCTTACCCTTACCCTTACCCTTACCCTTACCCTTACCCTTACCCTTACCCTTACCCTTGCTTTTACCCTTAAGCTTACCCTTACCCTTACCCTTACCCTTACCCTTACCCTTACCATTACCCTTACCCTTACCCTTACCCTTACCCTTACCCTTACCCTTACCCTTACCCTTACCCTTACCCTTACCCTTACCCTTACCCTTACCCTTGCTTTTACCCTTAGGCTTACCCTTACCTTTACCCTTACCCTTACCCTTACCCTTACCCTTACCCTTACCCTTGCTTTAACCCTTAAGCTTACCCTTACCCTAACCCTTACCCTTACCCTTACCCTTGCTTTTACCCTTAAGCTTACCCTTACCCTTACCCTTACCCTTACCCTTACCCTACCCTTGTTTTTCCCTTAGGCTTACCCTTACCCTTACCCTTACCCTTACCCTTGCTTTTACCCTTAAGCTTACCCTTACCCTTACCCTTACCCTTACCCTTACCCTTACCCTTACCCTTACCCTTACCCTTACCTTTACCCTTACCCTTGCTTTTACCCTTAGGCTTACCCTAACCTTTACCCTTACCCTTACCCTTACCCTTACCCTTACCCTTACCCTTACCCTTACCCTTACCCTTACCCTTACCCTTACCCTTACCCTTACCCTTGCTTTTACCCTTAAGCTTACCCTTACCCTTACCCTTACCCTTACCCTTACCCTTACCCTTACCCTTACCCTTACCCTTACCCTTACCCTTGCTTTTACCCTTAAGCTTACCCTTACCCTTACCCTTACCCTCACCCTTACCCTTACCCTTACCCTTGCTTATACCCTTAAGCTTACCCTTACCCTTACCCTTACCCTTACCCTTACCCTTACCCTTACCCTTACCCTTACCCTTACCCTTACCCTTGCTTTTACCCTTAGGCTTACCCTTACCTTTACCCTTACCCTTACCCTTACCCTTACCCTTACCCTTGCTTTTACCCTCAAGCTTACCCTTACCCTTACCCTTACCCTTACCCTAACCCTTACCCTTGCTTTTACCCTTAAGCTTACCCTTACCCTTACCCTTACACTTACCCTTACCCTTACCCTTACCCTTACCCTTACCCTTACCCTTACCCTTGCTTTTACCCTTAAGCTTACCCTTACCCTTACCCTTACCCTTACCCTTACCCTTACCCTTACCCTTGCTTTTACCCTTAAGCTTACCCTTACCCTTACCCTTACCCTTACCCTTACCCTTACCCTTACCCTTACCCTTACCCTTACCCTTACCCTTACCCTTACCCTTGCTTTTACCCTAAGGCTTACGCTTACCTTTACCCTTACCCTTACCCTTACCCTTGCTTTTACCCTTAAGCTTACACTTACCCTTACCCTTACCCTTACCCTTACCCTTACCCTTGCTTTTACCCTTAAGCTTACCCTTACCCTTACCCTTACCCTTACCCTTACCCTTACCCTTACCCTTACCCTTACCCTTACCCTTACCCTTACCCTTGCTTTTACCCTTACCCTTACCCTTGCTTTTACCCATAGGCTTACCCTTACCCTTACCCTTACCCTTACCCTTACCCTTACCCTTACCCTTGCTTTTACCCTTAAGCTTACCCTTACCCTTACCCTTACCCTTACCCTTACCCTTACCCTTACCCTTACCCTTACCCTTGCTTTTACCCTTAAGCTTACCCTTACCCTTACCCTTACCCTTACCCTTACCCTTACCCTTACCCTTACCCTTACCCTTACCCTTACCCTTACCCTTACCCTTACCCTTACCCTTACCCTTACCCTTACCCTTGCTTTTACCCTTAAGCTTACCCTTACCCTTACCCTTACCCTTACCCTTACCCTTACCCTCACCCTTACCCTTGCTTTTACCCTTAAGCTTACCCTTACCCTTACCCTTACCCTTACCCTTACCCTTACCCTTACCCTTACCCTTACCCTTACCCTTACCCTTACCCTTACCCATACCCTTGCTTTTACCCTTAGGCTTACCCTTACCTTTACCCTTACCCTTACCCTTACCCTTACCCTTACCCTTACCCTTACCCTTGCTTTTACCCTTAAGCTTACCCTTACCCTTACCCTTACCCTTACCCTTACCCTTACCCTTGCTTTTACCCTTAAGCTTACCCTTACCCTTACCCTTACCCTTACCCTTACCCTTGCTTTTACCCTTAGGCTTACCCTTACCCTTACCCTTACACTTACCCTTACCCTTACCCTTACCCTTACCCTTACCCTTACCCTTACCCTTACCCTTACCCTTACCCTCACCCTTGCTTTTACCCTTAAGCTTACCCTTACCCTTACCCTTACCCTTACCCTTACCCTTACCCTTACCCTTACCCTTACCCTTACCCTTACCCTTACCCTTACCCTTACCCTTACCCTTGCTTTTACCCTTAGGCTTACCCTTACCTTTACCCTTACCCTTACCCTTACCCTTACCCTTACCCTTACCATTACCCTTACCCTTGCTTTTACCCTTAAGCTTACCCTTACCCTTACCCTTACCCTTACCCTTGCTTTTACCCTTAAGCTTACCCTTACCCTTACCCTTACCCTTACCCTTACCCTTACCCTTACCCTTGCTTTTACCCTTAAGCTTACCCTTAGCCTTACCCTTACCCTTACCCTTACCCTTACCCTTACCCTTACCCTTACCCTTACCCTTACCCTTACCCTTACCCTTACCCTTACCCTTACCCTTACCCTTACCCTTACCCTTACCCTTGCTTTTACCCTTAGGCTTACCCTTACCTTTACCCTTACCCTTACCCTTACCCATACCCTTACCCTTACCCTTGCTTTTACCCTTAAGCTTACCCTTACCCTTACCCTTACCCTTACCCTTACCCTTACCCTTGCTTTTACCCTTAAGCTTACCCTTACCCTTACCCTTACCCTTACCCTTGCTTTAACCCTTAGGCTTACCCTTACCTTACCCTTACCCTTACCCTTGCTTTTATCCTTAAGCTTACCCTTACACTTACCCTTACCCTTACCCTTACCCTTACCCTTACCCTTACCCTTACCCTTACCCTTACCCTTACCCTTAGGCTTACCCTTACCTTTACCCTTACCCTTACCCTTACCCTTACCCTTACCCTTACCCTTACCCTTGCTTTTACCCTTAGGCTTACCCTTACCTTTACCCTTACCCTTACCCTTACCCTTACCCTTACCCTTACCCTTACCCTTACCCTTACCCTTACCCTTACCCTTACCCTTACCCTTACCCTTACCCTTACCCTTACCCTTACCCTTACCCTTACCCTTACCCTTTCCCTTGCTTTTACCCTTAGGCTTACCCTTACCTTTACCCTTACCCTTACCCTTACCCTTACCCTTACCCTTACCCTTACCCTTACCCTTACCCTTACCCTTACCCTTGCTTTTACCCTTAAGCTTACCCTTACCCTTACCCTTACCCTTACCCTTACCTTTACCCTTGCTTTTACCCTTAAGCTTACCCTTACCCTTACCCTTACCCATACCCTTAACCTTGCTTTTACCCTTAAGCTTACCCTTACCCTTACCCTTACCCTTACCTTTACCCTTGCTTTTACCCTTAAGCTTACCCTTACCCTTACCCTTACTCTTACCCTTACCCTTACCCTTACCCTTACCCTTACCCTTACCCTTACCCTTACCCTTACCCTTACCCTTACCCTTACCCTTGCTTTTACCCTTAGGCTTACGATTACCTTTACCCTTACCCTAACCCTTACCCTTACCCTTACCCTTACCCTTGCTTTTACCCTTAAGCTTACCCTTACCCTTACCCTTACCCTTACCCTTACCCTTACCCTTACCCTTACCCTTACCCTTGCTTTTACCCTTAAGCTTACCCTTACCCTTACCCTCACCCTTACCCTTACCCTAACCCTTACCCTTGCTTTTACCCTTAAGCTTACCCTTACCCTTACCCTTACCCTTACCCTTACCCTTACCTTTACCCTTACCCTTACCCTTACCCTTACCCTTACCCTTACCCTTACCCTTACCCTTACCCTTACCCTTACCCTTACCCTTGCTTTTACCCTTAAGCTTACCCTTACCCTTACCCTTACCCTTACCCTTACCCTTACCCTTACTTTTACCCTTACCCTTACCCTTGCTTTTACTCTTAAGCTTACCCTTACCCTTACCCTTACCCTTACCCTTACCCTTACCCTTACCATTACACTTGCTTTTACCCTTAGGCTTACCCTTACCTTTACCCTTACCCTTACCCTTACCCTTACCCTTACCCTTACCCTTACCCTTGCTTTTACCCTTAAGCTTACCCTTACCCTTACCCTTACCCTTACCCTTACCCTTACCCTTGCTTTTACCCTTAAGCTTACCCTTACCCTTACCCTTACCCTTACCCTTACCCTTGCTTTTACCCTTAGGCTTACCCTTACCCTTACCCTTACCCTTACCCTTGCTTTTACCCTTAAGCTTACCCTTACCCTTACCCTTACTCTTACCCTTACCCTTACCCTTACCCTTACCCTTACCCTTACCCTTACCCTTACCCTTACCCTTACCCTTACCCTTACCCTTACTCTTGCTTTTACCCTTAGGCTTACCCTTACCTTTACCCTTACCCCAACCCTTACCCTTACCCTTACCCTTACCCTTACCCTTGCTTTTACCCTTAAGCTTACCCTTACCCTTACCCTTACCCTTACCCTTACCCTTACCCTTGCTTTTACCCTTAAGCTTACCCTTACCCGTACCCTTACCCTTACCCTTACCCTTACCCTTACCCTTACCCTTACCCTTACCCTTGCTTTTACCCTTAAGCTTACCCTTACCCATACCCTTACCCTTACCCTTACCTTACCCTTACCCTTACCCTTATCCTTGCTTTTACCCTTAGGCTTACCCTTACCTTTACCCTTACCCTTTCCCTTACCCTTACCCTTACCCTTGCTTTTACCCTTAAGCTTACCCTTACCCTTACCCTTACCCTTACCCTCAAGCTTACCCTTACCCTTACCCTTACCCTTACCCTTACCCTTACCCTTACCCTTACCCTTACCCTTACCCTTGCTTTTACCCTTAAGCTTACCCTTACCCTTACCCTTACCCTTACCCTTAAGCTTTCCCTTACCCTTACCCTTACCCTTACCCTTACCCTTACCCTTACCCTTACCCTTACCCTTACCCTTACCCTTACCCTTACCCTTGCTTTTACCCTTAAGCTTACCCTTACCCTTAAGCTTACCCTTACCCTTACCCTTACCCTTACCCTCACCCTTACCCTTACCCTTGCTTTTACCCTTAAGCTTACCCTTACCCTTACCCTTACCCTTACCCTTAAGCTTACCCTTACCCTTACCCTTACCCTTACCCGTACCCTTACCCTTGCTTTTACCCTTAAGCTTACCCTTACCCTTACCCTTACCCTTACCCTTAAGCTTACCCTTACCCTTACCCTTACCCTTACCCTTACCCTTACCCTTACCCTTACACTTACCCTTACCCTTACCCTTACCCTTACCCTTACCCTTACCCTTGCTTTTACCCTTAAGCTTACCCTTACCCTTACCCTTGCTTTCACCCTTGAGCTTACCCTTACCCTTACCCTTACCCTTAAACTTACCCTTACCATTACCCTTACCCTTACCCTTACCCTTACCCTTACCCTTACCCTTACCCTTACCCTTGCTTTTACCCTTAAGCTTACCCTTACACTTAACCTTACCCTTACCCTTACCCTTACCCTTACCCTTACCCTTGCTTTTACCCTTAGGCTTACCCTTACCTTAACCCTTACCCTTACCCCTACCCTTACCCTTACCCTTACCCTTACCCTTACCTTTACCCTTTCCCTTGCTTTTACCCTTAAGCTTACCCTCACCCTTACCCTTACCCTTACCCTTACCCTTACCCTTACTCTTGCTTTTACCCTTAAGCTTACCCTTACCCTTACCCTTACCCTTACCCTTACCCTCGCTTTTACCCTTAGGCTTACCCTTACCCTTTCCCTTACCCTAACCCTTGCTTTTACCCTTAAGCTTACCCTTACCCTTACCCTTACCCTTACCCTTACCCTTACCCTTACCCTTACCCTTACCCTTACCCTTACCCTTACCCTTACCCTAACCCTTACCCTTACCCTTACCCTTACCCTTACCCTTGCTTTTACCCTTAGGCTTACCCTTACCTTTACCCTTACCCTTACCCTTACCCTTACCCTTACCCTTGCTTTTACTCTTAAGCTTACCCTTACCCTTACCCTTACCCTTACCCTTACCCTTACCCTTACCCGTACCCTTACCCTTACCCTTACCCTTGCTTTTACCCTTAAGCTTACCCTTACCCTTACCCTTACCCTTACCCTTACCCTTACCCTTACCCTTACCCTCACCCTTGCTTTTACCCTTAAGCTTACCCTTACCCTTACCCTTACCCTTACCCTTACCCTTACCCTTACCCTTACCCTTGCTTTTACCCTTAAGCTTACCCTTACCCTTACCCTTACCCTTACCCTTAAGCTTACCCTTACCCTTACCCTTACCTTTACCCTTACCCTTGCTTTTACCCTTAAGCTTACCCTTACCCTTACCCTTACCCTTACCCTTACCCTTACCCTTGCTTTTACCCTTAAGCTTACCCTTACCCTTACCCTTACCCTTGCTTTTACCCTTACCCTTACCCTTACCCTTACCCTTACCCTTACCCTTACCCTTACCCTTACCCTTACCCTTGCTTTTACCCTTAAGCTTACCCTTACCCTTACCCTTACCCTTACCCTAACCCTTACCCTTAACCTTACCCTTGCCCTTACCCTTACCCTTACCCTTACCCTTGCTTTTACCCTTAGGCTTACCCTCACCTTTACCCTTACCATTACCCTTACCCTTACCCTTACCCTTACCCTTACCCTTGCTTTTACCCTTAAGCTTACCCTTAACCTTACCCTTACCCTTACCCTTACCCTTACCCTTACCCTTACCCTTACCCTTACCCTTGCTTTTACCCTTAAGCTTACCCTTACCCTTACCCTTACCCTTACCCTTACCCTTACCCTTACCCTTACCCTTACCCTTACCCTTACCCTTACCCTTACCCTTGCTTTTACCCTTAAGCTTACCCTTACCCTTACCCTTACTCTTACCCTTACCCTTACCCTTACCCTTACCCTTGCTTTTACCCTTAAGCTTACCCTTACCCTTACCTTTACCCTTACCCTTACCCTTACCCTTAGCCTTACCCTTACCCTTACCCTTACCCTTACCCTTACCCTTACCCTTACCCTTACCCTTACCCTTACCCTTGCTTTTACCCTTAGGCTTACCCTTACCTTTAGCCTTACCCTTACCCTTACCCTTACCCTTACCCTTACCCTTACCCTTGCTTTTACCCTTAAGCTTACCCTTACCCTTACCCTTACCCTTACCCTTACCCTTACCCTTACCCTTACCCTTACCCTTACCCTTGCTTTTACCCTTAAGCTTACCCTTACCCTTACCCTTACTCTTACCCTTACCCTTACCCTTACCCTTACCCTTGCTTTTACCCTTAAGCTTACCCTTACCCTTACCTTTACCCTTACCCTTACCCTTACCCTTACCCTTAGCCTTACCCTTACCCTTACCCTTACCCTTACCCTTACCCTTACCCTTGCTTTTACCCTTAGGCTTACCCTTACCTTTAGCCTTACCCTTACCCTTACCCTTACCCTTACCCTTACCCTTACCCTTGCTTTTACCCTTAAGCTTACCCTTACCCTTACCCTTACCCTTACCCTTACCCTTACCCTTGCTTTTACCCTTAAGATTACCCTTACCCTTACCCTTACCCTTACACTTACCCTTGCTTTTACCCTTAGGCTTACCCTTACCCTTACCCTTACCCTTACCCTTAAGCTTACCCTTACCCTTACCCTTACCCTCACCCTTACCCTTACCCTTACCCTTACCCTTACCCTTACCCTTACCCTTGCTTTTACCCTTAAGCTTACCCTTACCCTTACCCTTACCCTTACCCTTGCTTTTACCCTTAGGCTTACCCTTACCCTTACCCTTACCCTTACCCTTGCTTTTACCCTTAAGCTTACCCTTACCCTTACCCTTACCCTTACCCTTACCCTTACCCTTACCCTTACCCTTACCCTTACCCTTACCCTTACCCTTACCCTTACCCTTACCCTTACCCTTACCCTTGCTTTTACCCTTAGGCTTAACCTTACCTTTACCCTTACCCTTACCCTTACCCTTACCCTTACCCTTACCCTTACCCTTACCCTTACCCTTACCCTTACCCTTACCCTTACCCTTACCCTTGCTTTTACCCTTAAGCTTACCCTTACCCTTACCCTTACCCTTACCCTTACCCTCACCCTTACCCTTGCTTTTACCCTTAAGCTCACCCTTACCCTTACCCTTACCCTTACCCTCACCCTTACCCTTGACCTTACCCTTGCTTATACCCTTAAGCTTACCCTTACCCTTACCCTTACCCTTACCCTTACCCTTACCCTTACCCTTACCCTTACCCTTACCCTTGCTTTTACCCTTAGGCTTACCCTTACCTTTACCCTTACCCTTACCCTTACCCTTACCCTTACCCTTAACCTTACCCTTGCTTTTACCCTTAAGCTTACCCTTACCCTTACCCTTACCCTTACCCTTACCCTTACCCTAACCCTTACCCTTGCTTTTACCCTTAAGCTTACCCTTACCCTTACCCTTACCCTTACCCTTACCCTTACCCTTACCCTTACCCTTACCCTTACCCTTACCCTTACCCTTACCCTTACCCTTGCTTTTACACTTAAGCTTACCCTTACCCTTACCCTTACCCTTACCCTTACCCTCACCCTTACTCTTACCCTTACCCTTACCCTTATCCTTACCCTTGCTTTTACCCTTAAGCTTACCCTTACCCTTACCCTTACCCTTACCCTTACCCTTACCCTTACCCTTACCCTTACCCTTACCCTTGCTTTTACTCTTAAGCTTACCCTTACCCTTACCCTTACCCTTACCCTCACCCTTACCCTTACCCTTACCCTTACCCTTATCCTTACCCTTGCTTTTACCCTTAAGCTTACCTTTACCCTTACCCTTACCCTTACCCTTACCCTTACCCTTACCCTTACCCTTACCCTTACCCTTACCCTTACCCTTACCCTCACCCTTGCTTTTACCCTTACACTTACCCTTACCCTGACCCTTACCCATGCTTTTACCCTTAAGCTTACCCTTACCCTTACCCTTACCCTTAAGCTTACCCTTACCCTTACCCTTACCCTTACCCTTACCCTTACCCTTACCCTTGCTTTTACCCTTAAGCTTACCCTTACCCTTACCCTTACCCTTACCCTTGCTTTTACCCTTAGGCTTACCCTTACCCTTACCCTTACCCTTACCCTTACCCTTACCCTTACCCTTACCCTTACCCTTACCCTTACCCTTACCCTTACCCTTACCCTTACCCTTGCTTTTACACTTAAGCTTACCCTTACCCTTACCCTTACCCTGACCCTTACCCTCACCCTTACCCTTACCCTTACCCTTACCCTTATCCTTACCCTTGCTTTTACCCTTAAGCTTACCCTTACCCTTACCCTTACCCTTACCCTTACCCTTACCCTTACCCTTACCCTTACCCTTGCTTTTACTCTTAAGCTTACCCTTACCCTTACCCTTACCCTTACCCTCACCCTTACCCTTACCCTTACCCTTACCCTTATCCTTACCCTTGCTTTTACCCTTAAGCTTACCTTTACCCTTACCCTTACCCTTACCCTTACCCTTACCCTTACCCTTACCCTTACCCTTACCCTTACCCTTACCCTTACCCTCACCCTTGCTTTTACCCTTAAGCTTACCCTTACCCTTACCCTTACACTTACCCTTACCCTTGCTTTTACCCTTAAGCTTACCCTTACCCTTACCCTTACCCTTACCCTTACCCTTACCCTTGCTTTTACCCTTAGGCTTACCCTTACCCTTACCCTTACCCTTACCCTTGCTTTTACCCTTAAGCTTACCCTTACCCTTACCCTTACCCTTACTCTTACCCTTACCCTTACCCTTACCCTTACCCTTGCTTTTACCCTTAGGCTTACCCTTACCTTTACCCTTACCCTTACCCTTACCCTTACCCTTACCCTTACCCTTACCCTTACCCTTACCCTTGCTTTTACCCTTAAGCTAACCCTTACCCTTACCCTTACCCTTACCCTTACCCTTAACCTTACCCTTACCCTTGCTTTTACCCTTAAGCTCACCCTTACCCTTACCCTTACCCTTACCCTTACACTTACCCTTACCCTGACCCTTACCCATGCTTTTACCCTTAAACTTACCCTTACCCTTACCCTTACCCTTACCCTTAAGCTTACCCTTACCCTTACCCTTACCCTTACCCTTACCCTTACCCTTACCCTTGCTTTTACCCTTAAGCTTACCCTTACCCTTACCCTTACCCTTACCCTTACCCTTGCTTTTACCCTTAAGCTTACCCTTACCCTTACCCTTACCCTTACCCTTACCCTTACCCTTAAGCTTACCCTTACCCTTACCCTTACCCTTACCCTTACCCTTACCCTTACCCTTACCCTTACCCTTGCTTTTACCCTTAAGCTTACCCTTACCCTTACCCTTACCCTTACCCTAACCCTTACCCTTAACCTTACCCTTACCCTTACCCTTACCCTTACCCTTACCCTTACCCTTGCTTTTACCCTTAGGCTTACCCTTACCTTTACCCTTACCATTACCCTTACCCTTACCCTTACCCTTACCCTTACCCTTACCCTTGCTTTTACCCTTAAGCTTACCCTTACCCTTACCCTTACCCTTACCCTTACCCTTACCCTTACCCTTACCCTTACCCTTACCCTTACCCTTACCCTTACCCTTACCCTTGCTTTTACCCTTAAGCTTACCCTTACCCTTACCCTTACCCTTACCCTTACCCTTACCCTTACCCTTACCCTTACCCTTACCCTTACCCTTACCCTTACCCTTACCCTTACCCTTACCCTTACCCTTACCCTTACCCTTACCCTTGCTTCTACCCTTAAGCTTACCCTTACCCTTACCCTTACTCTTACCCTTACCCTTACCCTTACCCTTACCCTTGCTTATACCCTTAAGCTTACCCTTACCCTTACCTTTACCCTTACCCTTACCCTTAAACTTACCCTTACCCTTACCCTTACCCTTACCCTTACCCTTACCCTTACCCTTACCCGTGCTTTTACCCTTAGGCTTACCCTTACCTTTAGCCTTACCCTTACCCTTACCCTTACCCTTACCCTTACCCTTACCCTTGCTTTTACCCTTAAGCTTACCCTTACCCTTACCCTTACCCTTACCCTTACCCTTACCCTTACCCTTGCTTTTACCCTTAAGCTTACCCTTACCCTTACCCTTACACTCACCCTTGCTTTTACCCTTAGGCTTACCCTTACACTTACCCTTACCCTTACCCTTAAGCTTACCCTTACCCTTACCCTTACCCTTACCCTTACCCTTACCCTTACCCTTACCCTTACCCTTACCCTTACCCTTACCCTTGCTTTTACCCTTAAGCTTACCCTTACCCTTACCCTTACCCTTACCCTTACCCTTACCCTTACCCTTACCCTTGCTTTGACCTTTAGGCTTACCCTTACCTTTACCCTTACCCTTACCCTTACCCTTACCCTTACCCTTACCCTTACCCTTACCCTTACCCTTACCCTTAAGCTTACCCTTACCCTTACCCTTACCCTTACCCTTACCCTTACCCTTACCCTTGCTTTTACCCTTAAGCTTACCCTTACCCTTACCCTTACCCTTACCCTTACCCTTGCTTTTACCCTTAGGCTTACCCTTACCCTTACCCTTACCCTTACCCTTGCTTTTACCCTTAAGCTTACCCTTACCCTTACCCTTACCCTTACCCTTACCCTTACCCTTACCCTTACCCTTACCCTCACCCTTACCCTTACCGTTGCTTTTACCCTTAGGCTTAACCTTACCTTTACCCTTACCCTTACCCTTACCCTTACCCTTACCCTTACCCTTACCCTTACCCTTACCCTTACCCTTACCCTTACCCTTACCCTTACCCTTACCCTTACCCTTACCCTTGCTTTTACCCTTAAGCTTACCCTTACCCTTACCCTTACCCTTACCCTTACCCTTACCCTTACCCTTGCTTTTACCCTTAAGCTTACCCTTACCCTTACCCTTACCCTTACCCTCACCCTTACCCTTACCCTTACCCTTGCTTATACCCTTAAGCTTACCCTTACCCTTACCCTTACCCTTACCCTTACCCTTACCCTTACCCTTACCCTTACCCTTACCCTTACCCTTACCCTTACCCTTACCCTTACCCTTACCCTTGCTTTTACCCTTAAGCTTACCCTTACCCTTACCCTTACCCTTTCCCTTACCCTTGCTTTTACCCTTAGGCTTACCCTTACCCTTACCCTTACCCTTACCCTTGCTTTTACCCTTAAGCTTAACCTTACCCTTACCCTTACCCTTACTCTTACCCTTACCCTTACCCTTACCCTTACCCTTGCTTTTACCCTTAGGCTTACCCTTACCTTTACCCTTACCCTTACCCTTACCCTTACCCTTACCCTTACCCTTACCCTTACCCTTACCCTTACCCTTACCCTTACCCTTACCCTTACCCTTACCCTTACCCTTAACCTCACCCTTACCCTTGCTTTTACCCTTAAGCTCACCCTTACCCTTACCCTTACCCTTACCCTTACACTTACCCTTACCCTGACCCTTACCCTTACTTTTACCCTTAAGCTTACCCTTACCCTTACCCTTACCCTTAAGCTTACCCTTACCCTTACCCTTACCCTTACCCTTACCCTTACCCTTACCCTTGCTTTTACCCTTAAGCTTACCCTTACCCTTACCCTTACCCTTACCCTTACCCTCACCCTTACCCTTGCTTTTACCCTTAAGCTTACCCTTACCCTTACCCTTACCCTTACCCTAACCCTTACCCTTAACCTTACCCTTACCCTTACCCTTACCCTTACCCTTACCCTTGCTTTTACCCTTAGGCTTACCCTTACCCTTACCCTTACCATTACCCTTACCCTTACCCTTACCGTTACCCTTACCCTTACCCTTGCTTTTACCCTTAAGCTTACCCTTACCCTTACCCTTACCCTTACCCTTACCCTTACCCTTACCCTTATCCTTACCCTTACCCTTACCCTTACCCTTGCTTTCACCCTTAAGCTTACCCTTACCCTTACCCTTACCCTTACCCTTACCCTTACCCTTACCCTTACCCTTACCCTTACCCTTACCCTTACCCTTACCCTTGCTTTTACCCTTAAGCTTACCCTTACCCTTACCCTTACTCTTACCCTTACCCTTACCCTTACCCTTACCCTTGCTTTTACCCTTAAGCTTACCCTTACCCTTACCTTTACCCTTACCCTTACCCTTAAACTTACCCTTACCCTTACCCTTACCCTTACCCTTACCCTTACCCTTACCCTTACCCTTGCTTTTACCCTTAGGCTTACCCTTACCTTTAGCCTTACCCTTACCCTTACCCTTACTCTTACCCTTACCCTTACCCTTGCTTTTACCCTTAAGCTTACCCTTACCCTTACCCTTACCCTTACCCTTACCCTTACCCTTACCCTTACCCTTACCCTTACCCTTGCTTTTACCCTTAAGCTTACCCTTACCCTTACCCTTACCCTTACACTCACCCTTGCTTTTACCCTTAGGCTTACCCTTACACTTACCCTTACCCTTACCCTTAAGCTTACCCTTACCCTTACCCTTACCCTTACCCTTACCCTTACCCTTACCCTTACCCTTGCTTTTACCCTTAAGCTTACCCTTACCCTTACCCTTACCCTTACCCTTACCCTTACCCTTACCCTTTCCCTTACCCTTACCCTTACCCTTACCCTTGCTTTGACCCTTAGGCTTACCCTTACCTTTACCCTTACCCTTACCCTTACCCTTACCCTTACCCTTACCCTTACCCTTACCCTTACCCTTACCCTTACCCTTACCCTTACCCTTACCCTTACCCTTACCCTTGCTTTTACCCTTAAGCTTACCCTTACCCTTACCCTTACCCTTACCCTTACCCTTACCCTTACCCTTGCTTTTACCCTTAAGCTTACCCTTACCCTTACCCTTACCCTTACCCTTACCCTTGCTTTTACCCTTAGGCTTACCCTTACCCTTACCCTAACCCTTACCCTTGCTTTTACCCTTAAGCTTACCCTTACCCTTACCCTTACCCTTACCCTTACCCTTACCCTTACCCTTACCCTTACCCTTACCCTCACACTTACCCTTACCGTCGCTTTTACCCTTAGGCTTAACCTTACCTTTACCCTTACCCTTACCCTTACCCTTACCCTTACCCTTACCCTTACCCTTACCCTTACCCTTACCCTTACCCTTACCCTTACCCTTACCCTTACCCTTACCCTTACCCTTGCTTTTACCCTTAAGCTTACCCTTACCCTTACCCTTACCCTTACCCTTACCCTTACCCTTACCCTTGCTTTTACCCTTAAGCTTACCCTTACCCTTACCCTTACCCTTACCCTCACCCTTACCCTTACCCTTACCCTTGCTTATACCCTTAAGCTTACCCTTACCCTTACCCTTACCCTTACCCTTACCCTTACCCTTACCCTTACCCTTACCCTTACCCTTACCCTTACCCTTACCCTTACCCTTACCCTTACCCTTACCCTTACCCTTACCCTTACCCTTACCCTTGCTTTTACCCTTAAGCTTACCCTTACCCTTACCCTTACCCTTACCCTTACCCTTACCCTTACCCTTGCTTTTACCCTAAAGCTTACCCTTACCCTTACCCTTACCCTTACCCTTACCCTTACCCTTACCCTTACCCTTACCCTTGCTTTTACCCTTAGGCTTACCCTTACCCTTACCCTTACCCTTACCCTTGCTTTTACCCTTAAGCTTACCCTTACCCTTACCCTTACCCTTACCCTTACCCTTACCCTTACCCTTACCCTTACCCTTACCCTTACCCTTACCCTTACCCTTACCCTTACCCTTACCCTTACCCTTGCTTTTACCCTTAGGCTTAACCTTACCTTTACCCTTACCCTTACCCTTACCCTTACCCTTACCCTTACCCTTACCCTTACCCTTACCCTTACCCTTACCCTTACCCTTACCCTTACCCTTGCTTTTACCCTTAAGCTTACCCTTACCCTTACCCTTACCCTTACCCTTACCCTTACCCTCACCCTTGCTTTTACCCTTAAGCTTACCCTCACCCTTACCCTTACCCTTACCCTCACCCTTACCCTTACCCTTACCCTTGCTTATACCCTTAAGCTTACCCTTACCCTTACCCTTACCCTTACCCTTACCCTTACCCTAACCCTTACCCTTACCCTTACCCTTACCCTTACCCTTACCCTTACCCTTGCTTTTACCCTTAAGCTTACCCTTACCTTTACCCTTACCCTTACCCTTACCCTTACCCTTACCCTTACCCTTACCCTTACCCTTGCTTTTACCCTTAAGCTTACCCTTACCCTTACCCTTTCCCTTACCCTTACCCTAACCCTTACCCTTGCTTTTACCCTTAAGCTTACCCTTACCCTTACCCTTACCCTTACACTTACCCTTGCTTTTACCCTTAGGCTTACCCTTACCCTTACCCTTACCCTTACCCTTAAGCTTACCCTTACCCTTACCCTTACCCTTACCCTTACCCTTACCCTTACCCTTACCCTTACCCTTACCCTTGCTTTTACCCTTAAGCTTACCCTTACCCTTACCCTTACCCTTACCCTTACCCTTACCCTTACCCTTGCTTTTACCCTAAAGCTTACCCTTACCCTTACCCTTACCCTTACCCTTACCCTTACCCTTACCCTTACCCTTACCCTTGCTTTTACCCTTAGGCTTACCCTTACCCTTACCCTTACCCTTACCCTTGCTTTTACCCTTAAGCTTACCCTTACCCTTACCCTTACCCTTACCCTTACCCTTACCCTTACCCTTACCCTTACCCTTACCCTTACCCTTACCCTTACCCTTACCCTTACCCTTACCCTTACCCTTACCCTTACCCTTACCCTTACCCTTGCTTTTACCCTTAGGCTTAACCTTACCTTTACCCTTACCCTTACCCTTACCCTTACCCTTACCCTTACCCTTACCCTTACCCTTACCCTTACCCTTACCCTTACCCTTACCCTTACCCTTGCTTTTACCCTTAAGCTTACCCTTACCCTTACCCTTACCCTTACCCTTACCCTTACCCTCACCCTTGCTTTTACCCTTAAGCTTACCCTCACCCTTACCCTTACCCTTACCCTCACCCTTACCCTTACCCTTACCCTTGCTTATACCCTTAAGCTTACCCTTACCCTTACCCTTACCCTTACCCTTACCCTTACCCTAACCCTTACCCTTACCCTTACCCTTACCCTTACCCTTACCCTTACCCTTGCTTTTACCCTTAAGCTTACCCTTACCTTTACCCTTACCCTTACCCTTACCCTTACCCTTACCCTTACCCTTACCCTTACCCTTGCTTTTACCCTTAAGCTTACCCTTACCCTTACCCTTTCCCTTACCCTTACCCTAACCCTTACCCTTGCTTTTACCCTTAAGCTTACCCTTACCCTTACCCTTACCCTTACCCTTACCCTTACCCTTACCCTTACCCTTACCCTTGCTTTTACCCTTAAGCTTACCCTTACCCTTACCCTTACCCTTACCCTTACCCTTACCCTTACCCTTACCCTTACCCTTACCCTTACCCTTACCCTTACCCTTATCCTTACCCTTGCTTTTACCCTTAAGCTTACCCTTACCCTTACCCTTACCCTTACCCTTACCCTTACCCTTACCCTTACCCTTACCCTTACCCTTACCCTTACCCTTACCCTTGCTTTTACTCTTAGGCTTACCCTTACCTTTACCCTTACCCTTACCCTTACCCTTACCCTCACCCTCACCCTTACCCTTACCCTTGCTTTTACCCTTAAGCTTACCCTTACCCTTACCCTTACCCTTACCCTTACCCTTGCTTTTACCCTTAAGCTTACCCTTACCCTTACCCTTAACCTTACCCTTACCCTTGCTTTTACCCTTAGGCTTACCCTTACCCTTACCCTTGCTTTTACCCTTAAGCTTACCCTTACCCTTACCCTTACTCTTACCCTTACCCTTACCCTTACCCTTACCCTTACCCTTACCCTTACCCTTACCCTTACCCTTACCCTTGCTTTTACCCTTAGGCTTACCCTTACCTTTACCCTTACCCTAACCCTTACCCTTACCCTTACCCTTACCCTTACCCTTGCTTTTACCCTTAAGCTTACCCTTACCCTTACCCTTACCCTTACCCTTACCCTTACCCTTACCCTTACCCTTACCCTTACCCTTACCCTTACCCTTGCTTTTACCCTTAAGCTTACCCTTACCCTTACCCTTACCCTTACCCTTACCCTTACCCTTACCCTTACCCTTGCTTTTACCCTTAAGCTTACCCTTACCCTTACCCTTACCCTTACCCTTACCCTTACCCTTACCCTTACCCTTACCCTTACCCTTACCCTTACCCTTACCCTTACCCTTGCTTTTACCCTTAGGCTTACCCTTACCTTTACCCTTACCCTTACCCTTACCCTTACCCTTGCTTTTACCCTTAAGCTTACCCTTACCCTTACCCTTTCCCTTAAGCTTACCCTTACCCTTACCCTTACCCTTACCCTTACCCTTACCCTTACCCTTACCCTTACCCTTACCCTTACCCTTACTCTTACCCTTACCCTTACCCTTACCCTTGCTTTTACCCTTAAGCTTACCCTTACCCTTACCCTTACCCTTACCCTTACCCTTGCTTTTACCCTTAAGCTTACCCTTACCCTTACCCTTACCCTTAAGCTTACCCTTACCCTTACCCTTACCCTTACCTTTACCCTTACCCTTACCCTTACCCTTACCCTTACCCTTAAGCTTACCCTTACCCTTACCCTTACCCTTACCCTTACCCTTACCCTTACCCTTACCCTTACCCTTACCCTTACCCTTGCTTTTACCCTTAAGCTTACCCTTACCCTTACCCTTACCCTTAAGCTTACCCTTACCCTTACCCTTACCCTTACCCTTACCCTTACCCTTACCCTTGCTTTTACCCTTAAGCTTACCCTTACCCTTACCCTTACCCTTACCCTTACCCTTGCTTTTACCCTTAAGCTTACCCTTACCCTTACCCTTACCCTTACCCTTACCCTTAAGCTTACCCTTACCCTTACCCTTACCCTTACCCTTACCCTTACCCTTACCCTTGCTTTTACCCTTAAGCTTACCCTTACCCTTACCCTTACCCTTACCCTAACCCTTACCCTTAACCTTACCCTTACCCTTACCCTTACCCTTACCCTTACCCTTACCCTTGCTTTTACCCTTAGGCTTACCCTTACCTTTACCCTTACCATTACCCTTACCCTTACCCTTACCCTTACCCTTGCTTTTACCCTTAAGCTTACCCTTACCCTTACCCTTACCCTTACCCTTACCCTTACCCTTACCCTTACCCTTACCCTTGCTTTTACCCTTAAGCTCACCCTTACCCTTACCCTTACCCTTACCCTTACCCTTACCCTTACCCTTACCCTTACCTTTACCCTTACCCTTGCTTTTACCCATAAGCTTACCCTTACCCTTACTCTTACCCTTACCCTCACCCTTACCCTTACCCTTGCTTTTACCCTTAAGCTTACCCTTACCCTTACCCTTACCCTTACACTTACCCTTGCTTTTACCCTTAGGCTTACCCTTACCCTTACCCTTACCCTTACCCTTAAGCTTACCCTTACCCTTACCCTTACCCTTACCCTTACCCTTACCCTTACCCTTACCCTTACCCTTACCCTTGCTTTTACCCTAAAGCTTACCCTTACCCTTACCCTTACCCTTACCCTTACCCTTACCCTTACCCTTACCCTTACCCTTACCCTTGCTTTTACCCTTAGGCTTACCCTTACCCTTACCCTTACCCTTACCCTTGCTTTTACCCTTAAGCTTACCCTTACCCTTACCCTTACCCTTACCCTTACCCTTACCCTTACCCTTACCCTTACCCTTACCCTTACCCTTACCCTTACCCTTACCCTTACCCTTACCCTTACCCTTACCCTTACCCTTGCTTTTACCCTTAGGCTTAACCTTACCTTTACCCTTACCCTTACACTTACCCTTACCCTTACCCTTACCCTTACCCTTACCCTTACCCTTACCCTTACCCTTACCCTTACCCTTGCTTTTACCCTTAAGCTTACCCTTACCCTTACCCTTACCCTTACCCTTACCCTTACCCTTACCCTTACCCTTGCTTTTACCCTTAAGCTTACCCTCACCCTTACCCTTACCCTTACCCTCACCCTTACCCTTACCCTTACCCTTGCTTATACCCTTAAGCTTACCCTTACCCTTACCCTTACCCTTACCCTTACCCTTACCCTAACCCTTACCCTTACCCTTACCCTTACCCTTACCCTTACCCTTACCCTTGCTTTTACCCTTAAGCTTACCCTTACCTTTACCCTTACCCTTACCCTTACCCTTACCCTTACCCTTACCCTTACCCTTACCCTTGCTTTTACCCTTAAGCTTACCCTTACCCTTACCCTTTCCCTTACCCTTACCCTAACCCTTACCCTTGCTTTTACCCTTAAGCTTACCCTTACCCTTACCCTTACCCTTACCCTTACCCTTACCCTTACCCTTACCCTTACCCTTGCTTTTACCCTTAAGCTTACCCTTACCCTTACCCTTACCCTTACCCTTACCCTTACCCTTACCCTTACCCTTACCCTTACCCTTACCCTTACCCTTATCCTTACCCTTGCTTTTACCCTTAAGCTTACCCTTACCCTTACCCTTACCCTTACCCTTACCCTTACCCTTACCCTTACCCTTACCCTTACCCTTACCCTTACCCTTACCCTTACCCTTACCCTTGCTTTTACTCTTAGGCTTACCCTTACCTTTACCCTTACCCTTACCCTTACCCTCACCCTCACCCTTACCCTTACCCTTGCTTTTACCCTTAAGCTTACCCTTACCCTTACCCTTACCCTTACCCTTACCCTTGCTTTTACCCTTAAGCTTACCCTTACCCTTACCCTTAACCTTACCCTTACCCTTGCTTTTACCCTTAGGCTTACCCTTACCCTTACCCTTGCTTTTACCCTTAAGCTTACCCTTACCCTTACCCTTACTCTTACCCTTACCCTTACCCTTACCCTTACCCTTACCCTTACCCTTACCCTTACCCTTACCCTTACCCTTGCTTTTACCCTTAGGCTTACCCTTACCTTTACCCTTACCCTAACCCTTACCCTTACCCTTACCCTTACCCTTACCCTTGCTTTTACCCTTAAGCTTACCCTTACCCTTACCCTTACCCTTACCCTTACCCTTACCCTTACCCTTACCCTTACCCTTACCCTTACCCTTGCTTTTACCCTTAAGCTTACCCTTACCCTTACCCTTACCCTTACCCTTACCCTTACCCTTACCCTTGCTTTTACCCTTAAGCTTACCCTTACCCTTACCCTTACCCTTACCCTTACCCTTACCCTTACCCTTACCCTTACCCTTACCCTTACCCTTACCCTTACCCTTACCCTTACCCTTACCCTTACCCTTGCTTTTACCCTTAGGCTTACCCTTACCTTTACCCTTACCCTTACCCTTACCCTTACCCTTGCTTTTACCCTTAAGCTTACCCTTACCCTTACCCTTTCCCTTAAGCTTACCCTTACCCTTACCCTTACCCTTACCCTTACCCTTACCCTTACCCTTACCCTTACCCTTACCCTTACCCTTACCCTTGCTTTTACCCTTAAGCTTACCCTTACCCTTACCCTTACCCTTACCCTTACCCTTGCTTTTACCCTTAAGCTTACCCTTACCCTTACCCTTACCCTTAAGCTTACCCTTACCCTTACCCTTACCCTTACCTTTACCCTTACCCTTACCCTTACCCTTACCCTTACCCTTAAGCTTACCCTTACCCTTACCCTTACCCTTACCCTTACCCTTACCCTTACCCTTACCCTTACCCTTACCCTTACCCTTACCCTTGCTTTTACCCTTAAGCTTACCCTTACCCTTACCCTTACCCTTAAGCTTACCCTTACCCTTACCCTTACCCTTACCCTTACCCTTACCCTTGCTTTTACCCTTAAGCTTACCCTTACCCTTACCCTTACCCTTACCCTTAAGCTTACCCTTACCCTTACCCTTACCCTTACCCTTAACCTTACCCTTACCCTTGCTTTTACCCTTAAGTTTACCCTTACCCTTACCCTTACCCTTGCTTTTACCCTTAAGCTTACCCTTACCCTTACCCTTACCCTTACCCTTAAGCTTACCCTTACCCTTACCCTTACCCTTACCCTTACCCGTACCCTTACCCTTACCCTTACCCTTACCCTTGCTTTTACCCTTAAGCTTACCCTTACCCTTACCCTTACCCTTACCCTTACCCTTACCCTTACCCTTACCCTTGCTTTTACCCTTAGGCTTACCCTTACCTTTACCCTTACCCTTACCCTTACCCTTACCCTTACCCTTACCCTTACCCTTACCCTTGCTTTTACCCTTAAGCTTACCCTTACCCTTACCCTTTCCCTTTCCCTTACCCTTACCCTTGCTTTTACCCTTAAGCTTACCCTTACCCTTACCCTTACCCTTACCCTTACCCTTGCTTTTACCCTTAGGTTTACCCTTACCCTTACCCTTACCCTTACCCTTGCTTTTACCCTTAAGCTTACCCTTACCCTTACCCTTACCCTTACCCTTACCCTTACCCTTACCCTTACCCTTACCCTTACCCTTACCCTTACCCTTACCCTTACCCTTACCCTTACCCTTACCCTTACCCTTACCCTTACCCTTACCCTTACCCTTACCCTTACCCTTACCCTTACCCTTACCCTTACCCTTGCTTTTACCCTTAGGCTTACCCTTACCTTTACCCTTACCCTTACCCTTACCCTTACCCTTACCCTTGCTTTTACCCTTAAGCTTACCCTTACCCTTACCCTTACCCTTACCCATACCCTTACCCTTACCCTTACCCTTACCCTTGCTTTTACCCTTAAGCTTACCCTTACCCTTACCCTTACCCTTACCCTTACCCTTACCCTTACCCTTACCCTTACCCTTACCCTTACCCTTACCCTTACCCTTACCCTCACCCTTGCTTTTACCCTTAAGCTTACCCTTACCCTTACCCTTAACCTTACCCTTACCCTTACCCTTGCTTTTACCCTTAAGCTTACCCTTACCCTTACCCTTACCCTTACCCTTACCCTTGCTTTTACCCTTAGGCTTACCCTTACCCTTACCCTTACCCTTACCCTTGCTTTTACCCTTAAGCTTACCCTTACCCTTACCCTTACCCTTACTCTTACCCTTACCCTTACCCTTACCCTTACCCTTACCCTTACCCTTACCCTTGCCTTTACCCTTAAGCTCACCCTTACCCTTACCCTTACCCTTACCCTTACCCTTACCCTTACCCTTACTCTTACCCTTACCCTTGCTTTTACCCTTAAGCTTACCCTTACCCTTACCCTTACCCTTACCCTTAAGCTTACCCTTACCCTTACCCTTACCCTTACCCTTACCCTTACCCTTACCCTTACCCTTGCTTTTACCCTTAAGCTTACCCTTACCCTTACCCTTACCCTTACCCTTACCCTTGCTTTTACCCTTACGCTTACCCTTACCCTTACCCTTACCCTTACCCTTACCCTTGCCTTTACCCTTAAGCTCACCCTTACCCTTACCCTTACCCTTACCCTTACCCTTACCCTTACCCTTACTCTTACCCTTACCCTTGCTTTTACCCTTAAGCTTACCCTTACTCTTACCCTTACCCTTGCTTTTACCCTTAAGCTTACCCTTACCCTTACCCTTACCCTTACCCTTACCCTTACCCTTACCCTTACCCTTGCTTTTACCCTTAAGCTTACCCTTACCCTTACCCTTACCCTTAAGCTTACCCTTACCCTTACCCTTACCCTTACCTTTACCCTTACCCTTACCCTTACCCTTACCCTTACCCTTAAGCTTACCCTTACCCTTACCCTTACCCTTACCCTTACCCTTACCCTTACCCTTACCCTTACCCTTACCCTTACCCTTGCTTTTACCCTTAAGCTTACCCTTACCCTTACCCTTACCCTTAAGCTTACCCTTACCCTTACCCTTACCCTTACCCTTACCCTTACCCTTGCTTTTACCCTTAAGCTTACCCTTACCCTTACCCTTACCCTTACCCTTAAGCTTACCCTTACCCTTACCCTTACCCTTACCCTTAACCTTACCCTTACCCTTGCTTTTACCCTTAAGTTTACCCTTACCCTTACCCTTACCCTTGCTTTTACCCTTAAGCTTACCCTTACCCTTACCCTTACCCTTACCCTTAAGCTTACCCTTACCCTTACCCTTACCCTTACCCGTACCCTTACCCTTACCCTTACCCTTACCCTTGCTTTTACCCTTAAGCTTACCCTTACCCTTACCCTTACCCTTACCCTTACCCTTACCCTTACCCTTACCCTTACCCTTGCTTTTACCCTTAGGCTTACCCTTACCTTTACCCTTACCCTTACCCTTACCCTTACCCTTACCCTTACCCTTACCCTTACCCTTGCTTTTACCCTTAAGCTTACCCTTACCCTTACCCTTTCCCTTTCCCTTACCCTTACCCTTGCTTTTACCCTTAAGCTTACCCTTACCCTTACCCTTACCCTTACCCTTACCCTTGCTTTTACCCTTAGGTTTACCCTTACCCTTACCCTTACCCTTACCCTTGCTTTTACCCTTAAGCTTACCCTTACCCTTACCCTTACCCTTACCCTTACCCTTACCCTTACCCTTACCCTTACCCTTACCCTTACCCTTACCCTTACCCTTACCCTTACCCTTACCCTTACCCTTACCCTTACCCTTACCCTTACCCTTACCCTTACCCTTACCCTTACCCTTACCCTTACCCTTGCTTTTACCCTTAGGCTTACCCTTACCTTTACCCTTACCCTTACCCTTACCCTTACTCTTACCCTTGCTTTTACCCTTAAGCTTACCCTTACCCTTACCCTTACCCTTACCCATACCCTTACCCTTACCCTTACCCTTACCCTTGCTTTTACCCTTAAGCTTACCCTTACCCTTACCCTTACCCTTACCCTTACCCTTACCCTTACCCTTACCCTTACCCTTACCCTTACCCTTACCCTTACCCTTACCCTTACCCTCACCCTTGCTTTTACCCTTAAGCTTACCCTTACCCTTACCCTTAACCTTACCCTTACCCTTACCCTTGCTTTTACCCTTAAGCTTACCCTTACCCTTACCCTTACCCTTACCCTTACCCTTGCTTTTACCCTTAGGCTTACCCTTACCCTTACCCTTACCCTTACCTTCCCTTGCTTTTACCCTTAAGCTTACCCTTACCCTTACCCTTACCCTTACTCTTACCCTTACCCTTACCCTTACCCTTACCCTTACCCTTACCCTTACCCTTGCCTTTACCCTTAAGCTCACCCTTACCCTTACCCTTACCCTTACCCTTACCCTTACCCTTACTCTTACCCTTACCCTTGCTTTTACCCTTAAGCTTACCCTTACCCTTACCCTTACCCTTACCCTTAAGCTTACCTTACCCTTACCCTTACCCTTACCCTTACCCTTACCCTTACCCTTACCCTTACCCTTGCTTTTACCCTTAAGCTTACCCTTACCCTTACCCTTACCCTTACCCTTACCCTTGCTTTTACCCTTACGCTTACCCTTACCCTTACCCTTACCCTTACCCTTAAGCTTACCCTTACCCTTACCCTTACCCTTACCCTTACCCTTACCCTTACCCTTACCCTTACCCTTACCCTTACCCTTACCCTTACCCTTGCTTTTACCCTTAAGCTTACCCTTACCCTTACCCTTACCCTTACCCTTACCCTTACCCTTACCCTTACCCTTACCCTTGCTTTTACCCTTAGGCTTACCCTTACCTTTACCCTTACCATTACCCTTACCCTTACCCTTACCCTTACCCTTACCCTTACCCTTACCCTTGCTTTTACCCTTAAGCTTACCCTTACCCTTACCCTTACCCTTACCCTTACCCTTACTCTTACCCTTACCCTTACCCTTACCCTTACCCTTACCCTTACCCTTACCCTTACCCTTACCCTTACCCTTGCTTTTACCCTTAAGCTTACCCTTACCCTTACCCTTACCCTTACCCTTACCCTTACCCTTGCTTTTACCCTTAAGCTTACCCTTACCCTTACTCTTACCCCTACCCTTACCATTACCCTTACCCTTACCCTTACCCTTACCCTTACCCTTACCCTTGCTTTTACCCTTAGGCTTACCCTCACCTTTACCCTTACCCTTACCCTTACCCTTACCCTTACCCCTTACCCTTGCTTTTACCCTTAAGCTTACCCTTACCCTTACCCTTACCCTTACCCTTAGCCTTACCCTTACCCTTGCTTTTACCCTTAAGCTTACCCTTACCCTTACCCTTACCCTTACCCTTGCTTTTACCCTTAGGCTTACCCTTACCCTTACCCTTACCCTTAAGCTTACCCTTACCCTTACCCTTACCCTTACCCTTACCCTTACCCTTACCCTTACCCTTACCCTTACCCTTACCCTTACCCTTACCCTTACCCTTACCCTTACCCTTGCTTTTACCCTTAAGCTTCCCCTTACTCTTACCCTTACCCTTACCCTTACCCTTACCCTTACCCTTACCCTTATCCTTACCCTTACCCTTACCCTTGCTTTTACCCTTAAGCTTACCCTTACCTTTACCCTTACCGTTACCCTTACCCTTTCCCTTACCCTTACCCTTACCCTTGCTTTTACCCTTAAGCTTACCCTTACCCTTACGCTTACCCTTACCCTAACCCTTACCCTTGCTTTTACCCTTAAGCTTACCCTTACCCTTACCCTTACCCTTACCCTTACCCTTACCCTTACCCTTACCCTTACCCTTACCCTTGCTTTTACCCTTAAGCTTACCCTTACCCTTACCCTTACCCTTACCCTTACCCTTACCCTTATCCTTACCCTTGCTTTTACCCTTAAGCTTACCCTTGCTTTTACCCTTAAGCTTACCCTTACCCTTACCCTTACCCTTACCCTTACCCTTACCCTTACCCTTACCCTTGCTTTTACTCTTAGGCTTACCCTTACCTTTACCCTTACCCTTACCCCTTACCCTCACCCTCACCCTTACCCTTACCCTTGCTTTTACCCTTGAGCTTACCCTTACCCTTACCCTTACCCTTACCCTTACCCTTACCCTTGCTTTTACCCTTAAGCTTACCCTTACCCTTACCCTTAACCTTACCCTTACCCTTGCTTTTACCCTTAGGTTTACCCTTACCCTTACCCTTACCCTTACCCTTGCTTTTACCCTTAAGCTTACCCTTACCCTTACCCTTACTCTTACCCTTACCCTTACCCTTATCCTTACCCTCACCCTTACCCTTACCCTTACCCTTACCCTTGCTTTTACCCTTAGGCTTACCCTTACCTTTACCTTACCCTAACCCTTACCCTTACCCTTACCCTTACCCTTACCCTTACTTTTACCCTTAAGCTTACCCTTACCCTTACCCTTACCCTTACCCTTACCCTTACCCTTACCCTTACCCTTACCCTTACCCTTACCCTTACCCTTGCTTTTACCCTTAAGCTTACCCTTACCCTTACCCTTACCCTTACCCTTACCCTTACCCTTACCCTTACCCTTGCTTTTACCCTTAAGCTTACCCTTACCCTTACACTTACCCTTACCCTTACCCTTACCCTTACCCTTACCCTTACCCTTACCCTTACCCTTACCCTTACCCTTGCTTTTACCCTTAGGCTTACCCTTACCTTTACCCTTACCCTTACCCTTACCCTTACCCTTACCCTTGCTTTTACCCTTAAGCTTACCCTTACCCTTACCCTTACCCTTACCCTTAAGCTTACCCTTACCCTTACCCTTACCCTTACCCTTACCCTTACCCTTACTTTTACCCTTACCCTTACCCTTACCCTTACCCTTACCCTTACCCTTACCCTTACCCTTACCCTTACCCTTGCTTTTACCCTTAAGCTTACCCTTACCCTTACCCTTACCCTTACCCTTACCCTTGCTTTTACCCTTAAGCTTACCCTTACCCTTACCCTTACCCTTAAGCTTACCCTTACCCTTACCCTTACCCTTACCCTTACCCTTACCCTTACCCTTACCCTTACCCTTACCCTTACCCTTACCCTTACCCTTACCCTTACCCTTACCCTTACCCTTACCCTTACCCTTGCTTTTACCCTTAAGCTTACCCTTAACCTTACCCTTACCCTTACCCTTAAGCTTACCCTTACCCTTACCCTTACCCTTACCCTTACCCTTACCCTTACCCTTAACCTTACCCTTGCTTTTACCCTTAAGCTTACCCTTACCCTTACCCTTACCCTTACCCTTAAGCTTACCCTTACCCTTACCCTTACCCTTACCCTTACCCTTGCTTTTACCCTTAAGCTTACCCTTACCCTTACCCTTACCCTTACCCTTAAGCTTACCCTTACCCTTACCCTTACCCTTACCCTTACCCTTACCCTTGCTTTAACCCTTAAGCTTACCCTTACCCTTACCCTTACCCTTACCCTTGCTTTTACCCTTAAGCTTACCCTTACCCTTACCCTTACCCTTACCCTTAAGCTTACCCTTACCCTTACCCTTACCCTTACCCTTACCCTTACCCTTACCCTTACCCTTACCCTTACCCTTACCCTTACCCTTGCTTTTACCCTTAAGCTTACCCTTACCCTTACCCTTACCCTTACCCTCACCCTTACCCTTACCCTTACCCTTGCTTTTACCCTTAGGCTTACCCTTACCTTTACCCTTACCCTTACCCTTACCCTTACCCTTACCCTTACACTTACCCTTGCTTTTACCCTTAAGCTTACCCTTACCCTTACCCTTACCCTTACCCTTACCCTTACCCTTACCCTTACCCTTACCCTTACCCTTGCTTTTACCCTTAAGCTTACCCTTACCCTTACCCTTACCCTTACCCTTACCCTTGCTTTTACCCTTAGGCTTACCCTTACCCTTACCCTTACCTTTACCCTTGCTTTTACCCTTAAGCTTACCCTTACCTTACCCTTACCCTTACTCTTACCCTTACCCTTACCCTTACCCTTACCCTTACCCTTACCCTTACCCTTACCCTTACCCTTACCCTTACCCTTACCCTTACCCTTACCCTTACCCTTACCCTTACCCTTACCCTTACCCTTACCCTTACCCTTACCCTTACCCTTACCCTTACCCTTGCTTTTACCCTTAGGCTTACCCTTACCTTTACCCTTACCCTTACCCTTACCCTTACCCTTACCCTTGCTTTTACCCTTAAGCTTACCCTTACCCTTACCCTTACCCTTACCCTTACCCTTACCCTTACCCTTACCCTTACCCTTACCCTTACCCTTACCCTTACCCTTACCCTTACCCTTATCCTTACCCTTGCTTTTACCCTTAAGCTTACCCTTACCCTTACCCTTACCCTTACCCTTACCCTTACCCTCACCCTTACCCTTACCCTTACCCTTACCCTTACCCTTGCTTTTACTCTTAGGCTTACCCTTACCTTTACCCTTACCCTTACCCTTACCCTCACCCTCACCCTTACCCTTACCCTTGCTTTTACCCTTAAGCTTACCCTTACCCTTACCCTTACCCTTACCCTTACCCTTGCTTTTACCCTTAAGCTTACCCTTACCCTTACCCTTAACCTTACCCTTACCCTTGCTTTTACCCTTAGGCTTACCCTTACCCTTACCCTTACCCTTACCCTTGCTTTTACCCTTAAGCTTACCCTTACCCTTACCCTTACTCTTACCCTTACCCTTACCCTTACCCTTACCCTTACCCTTACCCTTACCCTTACCCTTGCTTTTACCCTTAGGCTTACCCTTACCTTTACCCTTACCCTAACCCTTACCCTTACCCTTACCCTTACCCTTACCCTTGCTTTTACCCTTAAGCTTACCCTTACCCTTACCCTTACCCTTACCCTTACCCTTACCCTTACCCTTACCCTTACCCTTACCCTTGCTTTTACCCTCAAGCTTACCCTTACCCTTACCCTTACCCTTACCCTTACCCTTACCCTTACCCTTACCCTTACCCTTGCTTTTACCCTTAAGCTTACCCTTACCCTTACCCTTACCCTTACCCTTACCCTTACCCTTACCCTTACCCTTACCCTTACCCTTACCCTCACCCTTACCCTTACCCTTACCCTTACCCTTACCCTTGCTTTTACCCTTAGGCTTACCCTTACCTTTACCCTTACCCTTACCCTTACCCTTACCCTTACCCTTGCTTTGACCCTTAAGCTTACCCTTACCCTTACCCTTACCCTTAAGCTTACCCTTACCCTTACCCTTACCCTTACCCTTACCCTTACCCTTACCCTTACCCTTACCCTTACCCTTACCCTTACCCTTACCCTTACCCTTACCCTTGCTTTTACCCTTAAGCTTACCCTTGCCCTTACCCTTACCCTTACCCTTGCTTTTACCCTTAAGCTTACCCTTACCCTTAACCTTACCATTAAGCTTACCCTTACCCTTACCCTTACCCTCACCCTTACCGTTACCCTTACCCTTACCCTTACCCTTACCCTTACCCTTACCCTTACCCTTACCCTTGCTTTTACCCTTAAGCTTACCCTTACCCTTACCCTTACCCTTACCCTTAAGCTTACCCTTACCCTTACCCTTACCCTTACCCTTACCCTTACCCTTAACCTTACCCTTGCTTTTACCCTTAAGCTTACCCTTTTCCTTACCCTTACCCTTACCCTTACCCTTACCCTTAAGCTTACCCTTACCCTTACCCTTACCCTTACCCTTGCTTTTACCCTTAAGCTTACCCTTACCCTTACCCTTAAGCTTACCCTTACCCTTACCCTTACCCTTACCCTTACCCTTGCTTTAACCCTTAAGCTTACCCTTACCCTTACCCTTACCCTTACCCTTACCCTTGCTTTTACCCTTAGGCTTACCCTTACCTTTACCCTTACCCTTACCCTTACCCTTACCCTTACCCTTACCCTTACCCTTACCCTTGCTTTTACCCTTAAGCTTACCCTTACCCTTACCCTTACCCTTACCCTTACCCTTACCCTTACCCTTACCCTTGCTTTTACCCTTAAGCTCACCCTTACCCTTACCCTTACCCTTACCCTTACCCTTACCCTTACTCTTACCCTTACCCTTGCTTTTACCCTTAAGCTTACCCTTACCCTTACCCTTACCCTTACCCTTAAGCTTACCCTTACCCTTACCTTACCCTTACCCTTACCCTTACCCTTACCCTTGCTTTAACCCTTAAGCTTACCCTTACCCTTACCCTTACCCTTACCCTTACCCTTGCTTTTACCCTTACGCTTACCCTTACCCTTACCCTTACCCTTACCCTTAAGCTTACCCTTACCCTTACCCTTACCCTTACCCTTACCCTTACCCTTACCCTTACCCTTACCCTTGCTTTTACCCTTAAGCTTACCCTTACCCTTACCCTTACCCTTACCCTTACCCTTACCCTTACCCTTACCCTTACCCTTACCCTTACCCTTATCCTTGCTTTTACCCTTAGGCTTACCCTTACCTTTACCCTTACCATTACCCTTACCCTTACCCTTACCCTTACCCTTACCCTTGCTTTTACCCTTAAGCTTACCCTTACCCTTACCCTTACCCTTACCCTTACCCTTACCCTTACCCTTACCCTTACCCTTACCCTTACCGTTACCC
>CAUEHS010000423.1:0-135966 GCA_958510865.1 Myrrha octodecimguttata
TGAAGAGGGAATGATTGTGAAAATTTCAGTCGAATCAGAGCATTGGTCGGAAAAGATACTATCCCTGTCATTTGACGAAGAACACCCTGTATCTCAGTTGTTCGAAAGTTAGGACTTTTTATTTTGAACGTTATTCTGGATATTGAAGAGGAATGATTGGTGAAAATTTCAGTCGAATCAGAGCATTGGTTCGAAAGATACTATACCTGTCATTTGACGAAGAACACCCTGTATCTCAGTTGTTTCGAAAGTTAGACTTTTTATTTTTGAACGTTATTCTGGATTGTGAAGAGGAATGATTGGTGAAAATTTCAGTCGAATCAGAGCATTGGTTCGAAAGATACTATACCTGTCATTTGACGAAGAACACCCTGTATCTCAGTTGTTTCGAAAGTTAGACTTTTTATTTTTGGAACGTTATTCTGGATTGTGAAGAGGAATGATTGGTGAAAATTTCAGTCGAATCAGAGCATTGGTTCGAAAGATACTATACCTGTCATTTGACGAAGAACACCCTGTATCTCAGTTGTTTCGAAAGTTAGACTTTTTATTTTTGGAACGTTATTCTGGATTTTGAAGAGAATGATTGGTGAAAATTTCAGTCGAATCAGAGCATTGGTTCGAAAGATACTATACCTGTCATTTGACGAAGAACACCCTGTATCTCAGTTGTTTCGAAAGTTAGACTTTTTATTTTTGAATCGTTATTCTGGATTGTGAAGAGGAATGATTGGTGAAAATTTCAGTCGAATCAGAGCATTGGTTCGAAAGATACTATACCTGTCATTTGACGAAGAACACCCTGTATCTCAGTTGTTTCGAAAGTTAGACTTTTTATTTTTGAACGTTATCTGGATTGTGAGGAGGAATGATTGGTGAAAATTTCAGTCGATCAGAGCATTGGTTCGAAAGATACTATACCTGTCATTTGACGAAGAACACCCTGTATCTCAGTTGTTTCGAAAGTTAGACTTTTCATTTTTGAAACGTTATTCTGGATTGTGAAGAGGAATGATTGGTGAAAATTTTCAGTCGAATCAGAGCATTGTTCGAAAGATACTATACCTGTCATTTGACGAAGAACACCCTGTATCTCAGTTGTTTCGAAGTTAGACTTTTTATTTTTGGAACGTTATTCTGGATTTTGAAGAGGAATGATTGGTGAAAATTCAGTCGAATCAGAGCATTGGTTCGAAAGATACTATACCTGTCATTTGGACGAAGAACACCTGTATCTCAGTTGTTTCGAAAGTTAGACTTTTTATTTTTGAAACGTTATTCTGGATTGTGAAGAGAATGATTGGTGAAAATTTCAGTCGAATCAGAGCATTGGTTCGAAAGATACTATACCTGTCATTTGACGAAGAACACCCTGTATCTCAGTTGTTTCGAAAGTTAGACTTTTCATTTTTGAACGTTATTCTGGATTGTGAAGAGGAATGATTGGTGAAAATTTCAGTCGAATCAGAGCATTGGTTCGAAAGATACTATACCTGTCATTTGACGAAGAACACCCTGTATCTCAGTTGTTTCGAAAGTTAGACTTTTTATTTTTGGAACGTTATTCTGGATTTTGAAGAGGAATGATTGGTGAAAATTTCAGTCGAATCAGAGCATTGGTTCGAAAGATACTATACTGTCATTTGACGAAGAACACCCTGTATCTCAGTTGTTTCGAAAGTTAGACTTTTTATTTTTGAATCGTTATTCTGGATTGTGAAGAGGAATGATTGGTGAAAATTTCAGTCGAATCAGAGCATTGGTTCGAAAGATATCTATACTTGTCATTTGACGAAGAACACCCTGTATCTCAGTTGTTTCGAAAGTTAGACTTTTTATTTTTGGAACGTTATTCTGGATTGTGAAGAGGAATGATTGGTGAAAATTTCAGTCGAATCAGAGCATTGGTTCGAAAGATACTATACCTGTCATTTGACGAAGAACACCCTGTATCTCAGTTGTTTCGAAAGTTAGACTTTTTATTTTTGAACGTTATTCTGGATTGTGAAGAGGAATGATTGGTGAAAATTTCAGTCGAATCAGAGCATTGGTTCGAAAGATACTATACCTGTCATTTGACGAAGAACACCCTGTATCTCAGTTGTTTCGAAAGTTAGACTTTTTATTTTTGAATCGTTATTCTGGATGTGAAGAGGAATGATTGGTGAAAATTTCAGTCGAATCAGAGCATTGGTTCGAAAGATACTATACTGTCATTTGACGAAGAACACCCTGTATCTCAGTTGTTTCGAAAGTTAGACTTTTTATTTTGAATCGTTATTCTGGATTGTGAAGAGGAATGATTGGTGAAAATTTCAGTCGAATCAGAGCATTGGTTCGAAAGATACTATACCTGTCATTTGACGAAGAACACCCTGTATCTCAGTTGTTTCGAAAGTTAGACTTTTTATTTTTGAACGTTATTCTGGATTTTGAAGAGGAATGATTGGTGAAAATTTAGTCGAATCAGAGCATTGGTTCGAAAGATACTATACCTGTCATTTGACGAAGAACACCCTGTATCTCAGTTGTTTTCGAAAGTTAGACTTTTTATTTTTGAATCGTTATTCTGGATTGTGAAGAGGAATGATTGGTGAAAATTCAGTCGAATCAGAGCATTGGTTCGAAAGATACTATACTTGTCATTTGACGAAGAACACCCTGTATCTCAGTTGTTTCGAAAGTTAGACTTTTTATTTTTGGAACGTTATTCTGGATTGTGAAGAGGAATGATTGGTGAAAATTTCAGTCGAATCAGAGCATTGGTTCGAAAGATACTATACCTGTCATTTGACGAAGAACACCCTGTATCTCAGTTGTTTCGAAAGTAAGACTTTTTATTTTTGGAACGTTATTCTGGATTGTGAAGAGGAATGATTGGTGAAAATTTCAGTCGAATCAGAGCATTGGTTCGAAAGATACTATACTGTCATTTGACGAAGAACACCCTGTATCTCAGTTGTTTCGAGAGTTAGACTTTTTATTTTTGGAACGTTATTCTGGATTGTGAAGAGGAATGATTGGTGAAAATTTCAGTCGAATCAGAGCATTGGTTCGAAAGATACTATACCTGTCATTTGACGAAGAACACCCTGTATCTCAGTTGTTTCGAAAGTTAGACTTTTATTTTTGGAACGTTATTCTGGATTGTGAAGAGGAATGATTGGTGAAAATTTCAGTCGAATCAGAGCATTGGTTCGAAAGATACTATACCTGTCATTTGACGAAGAACACCCTGTATCTCAGTTGTTTCGAAAGTTAGACTTTTTATTTTTGGAACGTTATTCTGGATTGTGAGAGGAATGATTGGTGAAAATTTCAGTCGAATCAGAGCATTGGTTCGAAAGATACTATACCTGTCATTTGACGAAGAACACCCTGTATCTCAGTTGTTTCGAAAGTTAGACTTTTATTTTTGATCGTTATTCTGGATTGTGAAGAGGAATGATTGGTGAAAATTTCAGTCGAATCAGAGCATTGGTTCGAAAGATACTATACTTGTCATTTGACGAAGAACACCCTGTATCTCAGTTGTTTCGAAAGTTAGACTTTTTATTTTTGGAACGTTATTCTGGATTGTGAAGAGGAATGATTGGTGAAAATTTCAGTCGAATCAGAGCATTGGTTCGAAAGATACTTACCTGTCATTTGACGAAGAACACCCTGTATCTCAGTTGTTTCGAAAGTCAGACTTTTTATTTTTGAACGTTATTCTGGATTCTGAAGAGGAATGATTGGTGAAAATTTCAGTCGAATCAGAGCATTGGTTCGAAAGATACTATACCTGTCATTTGACGAAGAACACCCTGTATCTCAGTTGTTTCGAAAGTTAGACTTTTTATTTTTGAATCGTTATTCTGGATTGTGAAGAGGAATGATTGGTGAAAATTTCAGTCGAATCAGAGCATTGGTTCGAAAGATACTATACTTGTCATTTGACGAAGAACACCCTGTATCTCAGTTGTTTCGAAGTTAGACTTTTTATTTTTGGAACGTTATTCTGGATTGTGAAGAGGAATGATTGGTGAAAACTTCAGTCGAATCAGAGCATTGGTTCGAAAGATACTTTACCTGTCATTTGACGAAGAACACCCTGTATCTCAGTTGTTTCGAAAGTTAGACTTTTTATTTTTGAAACGTTATTCTGGATTGTGAAGAGGAATGATTGGTGAAAATTTCAGTCGAATCAGAGCATTGGTTCGAAAGATACTATACCTGTCATTTGACGAAGAACACCCTGTATCTCAGTTGTTTCGAAAGTTAGACTTTTTATTTTTGGAATGTTATTCTGGATTTTGAAGAGGAATGATTGGTGAAAATTTCAGTCGAATCAGAGCATTGGTCGAAAGATACTATACCTGTCATTTGACGAAGAACACCCTGTATCTCAGTTGTTTCGAAAGTTAGACTTTTTATTTTTGAATCGTTATTCTGGATTGTGAAGAGGAATGATTGGTGAAAATTTCAGTCGAATCAGAGCATTGGTTCGAAAGATACTATACTTGTCATTTGACGAAGAACACCCTGTATCTCAGTTGTTTCGAAAGTTAGACTTTTTATTTTTGGAACGTTATTCTGGATTGTGAAGAGGAATGATGGTGAAATTTCAGTCGAATCAGAGCATTGGTTCGAAAGATACTAAACCTGTCATTTGACGAAGAACACCCTGTATCTCAGTTGTTTCGAAAGTTAGACTTTTTTATTTTTGAAACGTTATTCTGGATTGTGAAGAGGAATGATTGGTGAAAATTTCAGTCAATCAGAGCATTGGTTCGAAAGATACTATACCTGTCATTTGACGAAGAACACCCTGTATCTCAGTTGTTTCGAGAAGTTAGACTTTTTATTTTTGAAACGTTATTCTGGATTGTGAAGAGGAATGATTGGTGAAATTTCAGTCGAATCAGAGCATTGGTTGAAAGATACTATACTTGTCATTTGACGAAGAACACCCTGTATCTCAGTTGTTTCGAAAGTTAGACTTTTTATTTTTGGAACGTTATTCTGGATTTTGAAGAGGAATGATTGGTGAAAATTTCAGTCGAATCAGAGCATTGGTTCGAAAGATACTATACCTGTCATTTGACGAAGAACACCCTGTATCTCAGTTGTTTCGAAAGTTAGACTTTTTATTTTTGAACGTTATTCTGGATCGTGAAGAGGAATGATTGGTGAAAATTTCAGTCGAATCAGAGCATTGGTTCGAAAGATACTATACTTGTCATTGACGAAGAACACCCTGTATCTCAGTTGTTTCGAAAGTTAGACTTTTATTTTTGGAACGTTATTCTGGATTGTGAAGAGGAATGATTGGTGAAAATTTCAGTCGAATCAGAGCATTGGTTCGAAAGATACTATACCTGTCATTTGACGAAGAACACCCTGTATCTCAGTTGTTTCGAAAGTTAGACTTTTTATTTTTGAAACGTTATTCTGGATTGTGAAGAGGAATGATTGGTGAAAATTTCAGTCGAATCAGAGCATTGGTTCGAAAGATACTATACCTGTCATTTGACGAAGAACACCTGTATCTCAGTTGTTTCGAAAGTTAGACTTTTTATTTTTGAACGTTATTCTGGATTTTGAAGAGGAATGATTGGTGAAAATTTCAGTCGAATCAGAGCATTGGTTCGAAAGATACTATACCTGTCATTTGACGAAGAACACCCTGTATCTCAGTTGTTTCGAAAGTTAGACTTTTTATTTTGAATCGTTATTCTGGATTGTGAAGAGGAATGATTGGTGAAATTTCAGTCGAATCAGAGCATTGGTTCGAAGATACTATACTTGTCATTTGACGAAGAACACCCTGTATTCAGTTGTTTCGAAAGTTAGACTTTTTATTTTTGGAACGTTATCTGGATTGTGAAGAGGAATGATTGGTGAAAATTTCAGTCGAATCAGAGCATTGGTTCGAAAGATACTATACCTGTCATTTGACGAAGAACACCCTGTATCTCAGTTGTTTCGAAAGTTAGACTTTTTATTTTTGAATCGTTATTCTGGATTGTGAAGAGGAATGATTGGTGAAAATTTCAGTCGAATCAGAGCATTGGTTCGAAAGATACTATACTTGTCATTTGACGAAGAACACCCTGTATCTCAGTTGTTTCGAAGTTAGACTTTTTATTTTTGGAACGTTATTCTGGATTGTGAAGAGGAATGATTGGTGAAAATTTCAGTCGAATCAGAGCATTGGTTCGAAAGATACTATACCTGTCATTTGACGAAGAACACCCTGTATCTCAGTTGTTTCGAAAGTTAGACTTTTTATTTTTGAAACGTTATTCTGGATTGTGAAGAGGAATGATTGGTGAAAATTTCAGTCGAATCAGAGCATTGGTTCGAAAGATACTATACCTGTCATTTGACGAAGAACACCCTGTATCTCAGTTGTTTCGGAAGTTAGACTTTTTATTTTTGAAACGTTATTCTGATTGTGAAGAGGAATGATTGGTGAAAATTTCAGTCGAATCAGAGCATTGGTTCGAAAGATACTATACCTGTCATTTGACGAAGAACACCCTGTATCTCAGTTGTTTCGAAAGTTAGACTTTTTATTTTTGGAACGTTATTCTGGATTTTGAAGAGGAATGATTGGTGAAATTTCAGTCGAATCAGAGCATTGTTCGAAAGATACTATACTGTCATTTGACGAAGAACACCCTGTATCTCAGTTGTTTCGAAAGTTAGACTTTTTATTTTTGAACGTTATTCTGGATTTGAAGAGAAATGATTGGGAAAATTTCAGTCGAATCAGAGCATTGGTTCGAAAGATACTATAACTGTCATTTGACGAAGAACACCCTGTATCTCAGTTGTTTCGAAAGTTAGACTTTTTATTTTTGAATCGTTATTCTGGATTGTGAAGAGGAATGATTGGTGAAAATTTCAGTCGAATCAGAGCATTGGTTCGAAAGATACTATACCTGTCATTTGACGAAGAACACCCTGTATCTCAGTTCTTTCGAAAGTTAGACTTTTTATTTTGAATCGTTATTCTGGATTGTGAAGAGGAATGATTGGTGAAAATTTCAGTCGAATCAGAGCATTGGTTCGAAAGATACTATACCTTGTCATTTGACGAAGAACACCCTGTATCTCAGTTGTTTCGAAGTTAACTTTTTATTTTTGGAACGTTATTCTGGATTGTGAAGAGGAATGATTGGTGAAAATTTCAGTCGAATCAAGCATTGGTTCGAAAGATACTATACCTGTCATTTGACGAAGAACACCCTGTATCTCAGTTGTTTCGAAAGTTAGACTTTTTATTTTTGAAACGTTATTCTGGATTGTGAAGAGGAATGATTGGTGAAAATTTCAGTCGAATCAGAGCATTGGTTCGAAAGATACTATACCTGTCATTTGACGAAGAACACCCTGTATCTCAGTTGTTTCGAAGTTAGACTTTTTATTTTTGAAACGTTATTCTGGATTGTGAAGAGGAATGATTGGTGAAAATTTCAGTCGAATCAGAGCATTGGTTCGAAAGATACTATACTTGTCATTTGACGAAGAACACCCTGTATCTCAGTTGTTTCGAAAGTTAGACTTTTTATTTTGGAACGTTATTCTGGATTGTGAAGAGGAATGATTGGTGAAAATTTCAGTCGAATCAGAGCATTGGTTCGAAAGATACTATACCTGTCATTTGACGAAGAACACCCTGTATCTCAGTTGTTTCGAAAGTTAGACTTTTTATTTTTGAACGTTATTCTGGATTGTGAAGAGGAATGATTGGTGAAAATTTCAGTCGAATCAGAGCATTGGTTCGAAAGATACTATACTTGTCATTTGACGAAGAACACCCTGTATCTCAGTTGTTCGAAAGTTAGACTTTTTATTTTTGGAACGTTATTCTGGATTGTGAAGAGGAATGATTGGTGAAAATTTCAGTCGAATCAGAGCATTGGTTCGAAAGATACTATACCTGTCATTTGACGAAGAACACCCTGTATCTCAGTTGTTTCGAAAGTTAGACTTTTTATATTTGAACGTTATTCTGGATTGTGAAGAGGAATGATTGGTGAAAATTTCAGTCGAATCAGAGCATTGGTTCGAAAGATACTATACCTGTCATTTGACGAAGAACACCCTGTATCTCAGTTGTTTCGGAAGTTAGACTTTTTATTTTTGAAACGTTATTCTGGATTGTGAAGAGGAATGATTGGTGAAAATTTCAGTCGAATCAGAGCATTGGTTCGAAAGATACTATACCTGTCATTTGACGAAGAACACCCTGTATCTCAGTTGTTTCGAAAGTTAGACTTTTTATTTTTGGAACGTTATTCTGGATTTTGAAGAGGAATGATTGGTGAAAATTTCAGTCGAATCAGAGCATTGGTTCGAAAGATACTATACCTGTCATTTGACGAAGAACACCCTGTATCTCAGTTGTTTCGAAAGTTAGACTTTTTATTTTTGGAACGTTATTCTGGATTGTGAAGAGAATGATTGGTGAAAATTTCAGTCGAATCAGAGCATTGGTTCGAAAGATACTATACTTGTCATTTGACGAAGAACACCCTGTATCTCAGTTGTTTCGAAAGTTAGACTTTTTATTTTTGAATCGTTATTCTGGATTGTGAAGAGGAATGATTGGTGAAAATTTCAGTCGAATCAGAGCAATGGTTCGAAAGATACTATACCTGTCATTTGACGAAGAACACCTGTATCTCAGTTCTTTCGAAAGTTAGACTTTTTATTTTTGAATCGTTATTCTGGATTGTGAAGAGGAATGATTGGTGAAAATTTCAGTCGAATCAGAGCATTGGTTCGAAAGATACTATACTTGTCATTTGACGAAGAACACCCTGTATCTCAGTTGTTTCAAAGTTAGACTTTTTATTTTTGAACGTTATTCTGGATTGTGAAGAGGAATGATTGGTGAAAATTTCAGTCGAATCAGAGCATTGGTTCGAAAGATACTATACCTGTCATTTGACGAAGAACACCCTGTATCTCAGTTGTTTCGAAAGTTAGACTTTTTATTTTGAAACGTTATTCTGGATTGTGAAGAGGAATGATTGGTGAAAATTTCAGTCGAATCAGAGCATTGGTTCGAAAGATACTATACTGTCATTTGACGAAGAACACCCTGTATCTCAGTTGTTTCGGAAGTTAGACTTTTTATTTTTGAACGTTATTCTGGATTGTGAAGAGGAATGATTGGTGAAAATTTCAGTCGAATCAGAGCATTGGTTCGAAAGATACTATACTGTCATTTGACGAAGAACACCTGTATCTCAGTTGTTTCGAAAGTTAGACTTTTTATTTTTGGAACGTTATTCTGGATTGTGAAGAGGAATGATTGGTGAAAATTTCAGTCGAATCAGAGCATTGGTTCGAAAGATACTATACCTGTCATTTGACGAAGAACACCCTGTATCTCAGTTGTTTCGAAAGTTAGACTTTTTATTTTTGAATCGTTATTCTGGATTGTGAAGAGGAATGATTGGTGAAAATTTCAGTCGAATCAGAGCATTGGTTCGAAAGATACTATACTTGTCATTTGACGAAGAACACCCTGTATCTCAGTTGTTTCGAAAGTTAGACTTTTTATTTTTGGAACGTTATTCTGGATTGTGAAGAGGAATGATTGGTGAAATTTCAGTCGAATCAGAGCATTGGTTCGAAAGATACTAATACCTGTCATTTGACGAAGAACACCCTGTATCTCAGTTGTTTCGAAAGTTAGACTTTTTATTTTTGAACGTTATTCTGGATTGTGAAGAGGAATGATTGGTGAAAATTTCAGTCGAATCAGAGCATTGGTTCGAAAGATACTATACCTGTCATTTGACGAAGAACACCCTGTATCTCAGTTGTTTCGAAGTTAGACTTTTTATTTTGGATCGTTATTCTGGATTGTGAAGAGGAATGATTGGTGAAAATTTCAGTCGAATCAGAGCATTGGTTCGAAAGATACTATACCTGTCATTTGACGAAGAACACCCTGTATCTCAGTTGTTTCGAAAGTTAGACTTTTATTTTTGGAACGTTATTCTGGATTTTGAAGAGGAATGATTGGTGAAAATTTCAGTCGAATCAGAGCATTGGTTCGAAAGATACTATACCTGTCATTTGACGAAGAACACCCTGTATCTCAGTTGTTTCGAAAGTTAGACTTTTTATTTTTGGAACGTTATTCTGGATTTTGAAGAGAATGATTGGTGAAAATTTCAGTCGAATCAGAGCATTGGTTCGAAAGATACTATACTTGTCATTTGACGAAGAACACCCTGTATCTCAGTTGTTTCGAAAGTTAGACTTTTTATTTTTGAATCGTTATTCTGGATTGTGAAGAGGAATGATTGGTGAAAATTTCAGTCGAATCAGAGCATTGGTTCGAAAGATACTATACCTGTCATTTGACGAAGAACACCCTGTATCTCAGTTGTTTCGAAAGTTAGACTTTTTATTTTTGGAACGTTATTCTGGATTGTGAAGAGGAATGATTGGTGAAAATTTCAGTCGAATCAGAGCATTGGTTCGAAAGATACTATACCTGTCATTTGACGAAGAACACCCTGTATCTCAGTTGTTTCGAAAGTTAGACTTTTTATTTTTGAACGTTATTCTGGATTGTGAAGAGGAATGATTGGTGAAAATTTCAGTCGAATCAGAGCATTGTTCGAAAGATACTATACCTGTCATTTGACGAAGAACACCCTGTATCTCAGTTGTTTCGAAAGTTAGACTTTTTATTTTTGGAACGTTATTCTGGATTGTGAAGAGGAATGATTGGTGAAAATTTCAGTCGAATCAGAGCATTGGTTCGAAAGATACTATACCTGTCATTTGACGAAGAACAACCCTGTATCTCAGTTGTTTCGAAAGTTAGACTTTTTATTTTTGAATCGTTATTCTGGATTGTGAAGAGGAATGATTGGTGAAAATTTCAGTCGAATCAGAGCATTGGTTCGAAAGATACTATACTTGTCATTTGACGAAGAACACCCTGTATCTCAGTTGTTTCGAAAGTTAGACTTTTTATTTTTGGAACGTTATTCTGGATTTGAAGAGAATGATTGGTGAAAATTTCAGTCGAATCAGAGCATTGGTTCGAAAATACTATACTGTCATTTGACGAAGAACACCCTGTATCTCAGTTGTTTCGAAAGTAGACTTTTTATTTTTGGAACGTTATTCTGGATTGTGAAGAGGAATGATTGGTGAAATTTCAGTCGAATCAGAGCATTGGTTCGAAAGATACTATACCTGTCATTTGACGAAGAACACCCTGTATCTCAGTTGTTTCGAAAGTTAGACTTTTTATTTTTGGAACGTTATTCTGGATTGTGAAGAGGAATGATTGGTGAAAATTTCAGTCGAATCAGAGCATTGGTTCGAAAGATACTATACCTGTCATTTGACGAAGAACACCCTGTATCTCAGTTGTTTCGAAAGTTAGACTTTGTTATTTTTGAACGTTATTCTGGATTGTGAAGAGGAATGATTGGTGAAAATTTCAGTCGAATCAGAGCATTGGTTCGAAAGATACTATACCTGTCATTTGACGAAGAACACCCTGTATCTCAGTTGTTCGAAAGTTAGACTTTTATTTTTGAATCGTTATTCTGGATTGTGAAGAGGAATGATTGGTGAAAATTTCAGTCGAATCAGAGCATTGGTTCGAAAGATACTATACTTGTCATTTGACGAAGAACACCCTGTATCTCAGTTGTTTCGAAGTTAGACTTTTTATTTTTGAACGTTATTCTGGATTGTGAAGAGGAATGATTGGTGAAAATTTCAGTCGAATCAGAGCATTGGTTCGAAAGATACTATACCTGTCATTTGACGAAGAACACCCTGTATCTCAGTTGTTTCGAAAGTTAGACTTTTTATTTTTGGAACGTTATCTGGATTGTGAAGAGGAATGATTGGTGAAAATTTCAGTCGAATCAGAGCATTGGTTCGAAAGATACTATACCTGTCATTTGACGAAGAACACCCTGTATCTCAGTCGTTTCGAAAGTAAGACTTTTTATTTTTGAATCGTTATTCTGGATTGTGAAGAGGAATGATTGGTGAAAATTTCAGTCGAATCAGAGCATTGGTTCGAAAGATACTATACTTGTCATTTGACGAAGAACACCCTGTATCTCAGTTGTTTCGAAGTTAGACTTTTTATTTTAGAACGTTATTCTGGATTGTGAAGAGGAATGATTAGTGAAAATTTCAGTCGAATCAGAGCATTGGTTCGAAAGATACTATACCTGTCATTGACGAAGAACACCCTGTATCTCAGTTGTTTCGAAAGTTAGACTTTTTATTTTTGAAACGTTATTCTGATTGTGAAGAGGAATGATTGGTGAAAATTTCAGTCGAATCAGAGCATTGGTTCGAAAGATACTATACCTGTCATTTGACGAAGACACCCTGTATCTCAGTTGTTTCGAAAGTTAGACTTTTTATTTTGGAACGTTATTCTGGATTTTGAAGAGAAATGATTGGTGAAAATTTCAGTCGAATCAGAGTATTGGTTCGAAAGATACTATACTTGTCATTTGAAGAAGAACACCCTGTATCTCAGTTGTTTCGAAAGTTAGACTTTTTATTTTTGAATCGTTATTCTGGATTGTGAAGAGGAATGATTGGTGAAAATTTCAGTCGAATCAGAGCATTGGTTCGAAAGATACTATACCTGTCATTTGACGAAGAACACCCTGTATCTCAGTTGTTCGAAAGTTAGACTTTTTATTTTTGGAACGTTATTCTGGATTGTGAAGAGGAATGATTGGTGAAAATTTCAGTCGAATCAGAGCATTGGTTCGAAAGATACTATACCTGTCATTTGACGAAGAACACCCTGTATCTCAGTTGTTTCGAAAGTTAGACTTTTTATTCTTGAAACGTTATTCTGGATTGTGAAGAGGAATGATTGGTGAAATTTCAGTCGAATCAGAGCATTGGTTCGAAAGATACTATACCTGTCATTTGACGAAGACCACCCTGTATCTCAGTTGTTTCGAAAGTTAGACTTTTTATTTTTGAAACGTTATTCTGGATTTTGAAGAGGAATGATTGGTGAAAATTCAGTCGAATCAGAGCATTGGTTCGAAAGATACTATACCTGTCATTTGACGAAGAACACCCTGTATCTCAGTTGTTTCGAAAGTTAGACTTTTTATTTTTGAATCGTTATTCTGGATTGTGAAGAGGAATGATTGGTGAAAATTTCAGTCGAATCAGAGCATTGGTTCGAAAGATACTATACTTGTCATTTGACGAAGAACACCCTGTATCTCAGTTGTTCGAAAGTTAGACTTTTTATTTTTGGAACGTTATTCTGGATTGTGAAGAGGAATGATTGGTGAAAATTTCAGTCGAATCAGAGCATTGGTTCGAAAAATACTATACCTGTCATTTGACGAAGAACACCCTGTATCTCAGTTGTTTCGAAAGTTAGACTTTTTATTTTTGAACGTTATTCTGGATTTTGAAGAGGAATGATTGGTGAAAATTTCAGTCGAATCAGAGCATTGGTTCGAAAGATACTATACCTGTCATTTGACGAAGAACACCCTGTATCTCAGTTGTTTCGAAAGTTAGACTTTTTATTTTTGGAACGTTATTCTGGATTGTGAAGAGGAATGATTGGTGAAAATTTCAGTCGAATCAGAGCATTGGTTCGAAAGATACTATACCTGTCATTTGACGAAGAACACCCTGTATCTCAGTTGTTTCGAAAGTTAGACTTTTTATTTTTGGAACGTTATTCTGGATTGTGAAGAGGAATGATTGGTGAAAATTTCAGTCGAATCAGAGCATTGGTTCGAAAGATACTATACCTGTCATTTGACGAAGAACACCCTGTATCTCAGTTGTTTCGAAAGTTAGACTTTTTATTTTTGGAACGTTATTCTGGATTGTGAAAAGGAATGATTGGTGAAAATTTCAGTCGAATCAGAGCATTGGTTCGAAAGATACTATACCTGTCATTTGACGAAGAACACCCTGTATCTCAGTTGTTTCGAAAGTTAGACTTTTTATTTTTGAATCGTTATTCTGGATTGTGAAGAGGAATGATTAGTGAAAATTTCAGTCGAATCAGAGCATTGGTTCGAAAGATACTATACTTGTCATTTGACGAAGAACACCCTGTATCTCAGTTGTTTCGAAAGTTAGACTTTTTATCTTTGGAACGTTATTCTGGATTGTGCAGAGAATGATTGGTGAAAATTTCAGTCGAATCAGAGCATTGGTTCGAAAGATACTATACCTGTCATTTGACGAAGAACACCCTGTATCTCAGTTGTTTCGAAAGTTAGACTTTTTATTTTTGGAACGTTATTCTGGATTGTGAAGAGGAATGATTGGTGAAAATTTCAGTCGAATCAGAGCATTGGTTCGAAAGATACTATACCTGTCATTTGACGAAGAACACCCTGTATCTCAGTCGTTTCGAAGTAAGACTTTTTATTTTTGAATCGTTATTCTGGATTGTGAAGAGGAATGATTGGTGAAAATTTCAGTCGAATCAGAGCATTGGTTCGAAAGATACTATACTTGTCATTTGACGAAGAACACCCTGTATCTCAGTTGTTTCGAAAGTTAGACTTTTTATTTTAGAACGTTATTCTGGATTGTGAAGAGGAATGATTAGTGAAAATTTCAGTCGAATCAGAGCATTGGTTCGAAGATACTATACCTGTCATTTGACGAAGAACACCCTGTATCTCAGTTGTTTCGAAAGTTAGACTTTTTATTTTTGAAACAGTTATTCTGGATTGTGAAGAGGAATGATTGGTGAAATTTCAGTCGAATCAGAGCATTGGTTCGAAAGATACTATACCTGTCATTTGACGAAGAACACCCTGTATCTCAGTTGTTTCGAAAGTTAGACTTTTTATTTTTGGAACGTTATTCTGGATTTTGAAGAGAATGATTGGTGAAAATTTCAGTCGAATCAGAGCATTGGTTCGAAAGATACTATACCTGTCATTTGACGAAGAACACCCTGTATCTCAGTTGTTTCGAAGTTAGACTTTTTATTTTTTGGAACGTTATTCTGGATTGTGAAGAGGAATGATTGGTGAAAATTTCAGTCGAATCAGAGCATTGGTTCGAAAGATACTATACCTGTCATTTGACGAGAACACCCTGTATCTCAGTTGTTTCGAAAGTTAGACTTTTTATTTTTGAATCGTTATTCTGGATTGTGAAGAGGATGATTGGTGAAAATTTCAGTCGAATCAGAGCATTGGTTCGAAAGATACTATACTGTCATTTGACGAAGAACACCCTGTATCTCAGTTGTTCGAAAGTTAGACTTTTTTATTTTTGGAACGTTATTCTGGATTGTGAAGAGAAATGATTGGTGAAAATTTCAGTCGAATCAGAGCATTGGTTCGAAAGATACTATACCTGTCATTTGACGAAGAACACCCTGTATCTCAGTTGTTTCGAAAGTTAGACTTTTATTTTTGGAACGTTATTCTGGATTGTGAAGAGGAATGATTGGTGAAAATTTCAGTCGAATCAGAGCATTGGTTCGAAAGATACTATACCTGTCATTTGACGAAGAACACCCTGTATCTCAGTCGTTTCGAAAGTAAGACTTTTTATTTTTGAATCGTTATTCTGGATTGTGAAGAGGAATGATTGGTGAAAATTTCAGTCGAATCAGAGCATTGGTTCGAAAGATACTATACTTGTCATTTGACGAAGAACACCCTGTATCTCAGTTGTTTCGAAAGTTAGACTTTTTATTTTAGAACGTTATTCTGGATTGTGAAGAGGAATGATTAGTGAAAATTTCAGTCGAATCAGAGCATTGGTTCGAAAGATACTATACCTGTCATTTGACGAAGAACACCCTGTATCTCAGTTGTTTCGAAAGTTAGACTTTTTATTTTTGAAACGTTATTCTGGATTGTGAAGAGGAATGATTGGTGAAAATTTCAGTCAAATCAGAGCATTGGTTCGAAAGATACTATACCTGTCATTTGACGAAGAACACCCTGTATCTCAGTTGTTTCGAAAGTTAGACTTTTTATTTTTGGAACGTTATTCTGGATTTTGAAGAGAAATGATTGGTGAAAATTTCAGTCGAATCAGAGTATTGGTTCGAAAGATACTATACTTGTCATTTGAAGAAGAACACCCTGTATCTCAGTTGTTTCGAAAGTTAGACTTTTTATTTTTGAATCGTTATTCTGGATTGTGAAGAGGAATGATTGGTGAAAATTTCAGTCGAATCAGAGCATTGGTTCGAAAGATACTATACCTGTCATTTGACGAAGAACACCCTGTATCTCAGTTGTTTCGAAAGTTAGACTTTTTATTTTTGGAACGTTATTCTGGATTGTGAAGAGGAATGATTGGTGAAAATTTCAGTCGAATCAGAGCATTGGTTCGAAAGATACTATACCTGTCATTTGACGAAGAACACCCTGTATCTCAGTTGTTTCGAAAGTTAGACTTTTTATTCTTGAAACGTTATTCTGGATTGTGAAGAGGAATGATTGGTGAAAATTTCAGTCGAATCAGAGCATTGGTTCGAAAGATACTATACCTGTCATTTGACGAAGACCACCCTGTATCTCAGTTGTTTCGAAAGTTAGACTTTTTATTTTTGGAACGTTATTCTGGATTTTGAAGAGGAATGATTGGTGAAAATTTCAGTCGAATCAGAGCATTGGTTCGAAAGATACTATACCTGTCATTTGACGAAGAACACCCTGTATCTCAGTTGTTTCGAAAGTTAGACTTTTTATTTTTGAATCGTTATTCTGGATTGTGAAGAGGAATGATTGGTGAAAATTTCAGTCGAATCAGAGCATTGGTTCGAAAGATACTATACTTGTCATTTGACGAAGAACACCCTGTATCTCAGTTGTTTCGAAAGTTAGACTTTTTATTTTTGGAACGTTATTCTGGATTGTGAAGAGGAATGATTGGTGAAAATTTCAGTCGAATCAGAGCATTGGTTCGAAAAATACTATACCTGTCATTTGACGAAGAACACCCTGTATCTCAGTTGTTTCGAAAGTTAGACTTTTTATTTTTGGAACGTTATTCTGGATTTTGAAGAGGAATGATTGGTGAAAATTTCAGTCGAATCAGAGCATTGGTTCGAAAGATACTATACCTGTCATTTGACGAAGAACACCCTGTATCTCAGTTGTTTCGAAAGTTAGACTTTTTATTTTTGGAACGTTATTCTGGATTGTGAAGAGGAATGATTGGTGAAAATTTCAGTCGAATCAGAGCATTGGTTCGAAAGATACTATACCTGTCATTTGACGAAGAACACCCTGTATCTCAGTTGTTTCGAAAGTTAGACTTTTTATTTTTGGAACGTTATTCTGGATTGTGAAGAGGAATGATTGGTGAAAATTTCAGTCGAATCAGAGCATTGGTTCGAAAGATACTATACCTGTCATTTGACGAAGAACACCCTGTATCTCAGTTGTTTCGAAAGTTAGACTTTTTATTTTTGGAACGTTATTCTGGATTGTGAAGAGGAATGATTGGTGAAAATTTCAGTCGAATCAGAGCATTGGTTCGAAAGATACTATACCTGTCATTTGACGAAGAACACCCTGTATCTCAGTTGTTTCGAAAGTTAGACTTTTTATTTTTGAATCGTTATTCTGGATTGTGAAGAGGAATGATTGGTGAAAATTTCAGTCGAATCAGAGCATTGGTTCGAAAGATACTATACTTGTCATTTGACGAAGAACACCCTGTATCTCAGTTGTTTCGAAAGTTAGACTTTTTATTTTTGGAACGTTATTCTGGATTGTGAAGAGGAATGATTGGTGAAAATTTCAGTCGAATCAGAGCATTGGTTCGAAAGATACTATACCTGTCATTTGACGAAGAACACCCTGTATCTCAGTTGTTTCGAAAGTTAGACTTTTTATTTTTGGAACGTTATTCTGGATTGTGAAGAGGAATGATTGGTGAAAATTTCAGTCGAATCAGAGCATTGGTTCGAAAGATACTATACCTGTCATTTGACGAAGAACACCTTGTATCTCAGTCGTTTCGAAAGTAAGACTTTTTATTTTTGAATCGTTATTCTGGATTGTGAAGAGGAATGATTGGTGAAAATTTCAGTCGAATCAGAGCATTGGTTCGAAAGATACTATACTTGTCATTTGACGAAGAACACCCTGTATCTCAGTTGTTTCGAAAGTTAGACTTTTTATTTTTAGAACGTTATTCTGGATTGTGAAGAGGAATGATTAGTGAAAATTTCAGTCGAATCAGAGCATTGGTTCGAAAGATACTATACCTGTCATTTGACGAAGAACACCCTGTATCTCAGTTGTTTCGAAAGTTAGACTTTTTATTTTTGAAACGTTATTCTGGATTGTGAAGAGGAATGATTGGTGAAAATTTCAGTCGAATCAGAGCATTGGTTCGAAAGATACTATAACTGTCATTTGACGAAGAACACCCTGTATCTCAGTTGTTTCGAAAGTTAGACTTTTTATTTTTGGAACGTTATTCTGGATTTTGAAGAGGAATGATTGGTGAAAATTTCAGTCGAATCAGAGCATTGGTTCGAAAGATACTATACCTGTCATTTGACGAAGAACACCCTGTATCTCAGTTGTTTCGAAAGTTAGACTTTTTATTTTTGGAACGTTATTCTGGATTGTGAAGAGGAATGATTGGTGAAAATTTCAGTCGAATCAGAGCATTGGTTCAAAAGATACTATACCTGTCATTTGACGAAGAACACCCTGTATCTCAGTTGTTTCGAAAGTTAGACTTTTTATTTTTGAAACGTTATTCTGGATTGTGAAGAGGAATGATTGGTGAAAATTTCAGTCGAATCAGAGCATTGGTTCGAAAGATACTATACCTGTCATTTGACGAAGAACACCCTGTATCTCAGTTGTTTCGAAAGTTAGACTTTTTATTTTTGGAACGTTATTCTGGATTGTGAAGAGGAATGATTGGTGAAAATTTCAGTCGAATCAGAGCATTGGTTCGAAAGATACTATACCTGTCATTTGACGAAGAACACCCTGTATCTCAGTTGTTTCGAAAGTTAGACTTTTTATTTTTGAAACGTTATTCTGGATTGTGAAGAGGAATGATTGGTGAAAATTTCAGTCGAATCAGAGCATTGGTTCGAAAGATACTATACCTGTCATTTGACGAAGAACACCCTGTATCTCAGTTGTTTCGAAAGTTAGACTTTTTATTTTTGGAACGTTATTCTGGATTTTGAAGAGGAATGATTGGTGAAAATTTCAGTCGAATCAGAGCATTGGTTCGAAAGATACTATACCTGTCATTTGACGAAGAACACCCTGTATCTCAGTTGTTTCGAAAGTTAGACTTTTTATTTTTGAAACGTTATTCTGGATTGTGAAGAGGAATGATTGGTGAAAATTTCAGTCGAATCAGAGCATTGGTTCGAAAGATACTATACCTGTCATTTGACGAAGAACACCCTGTATCTCAGTTGTTTCGAAAGTTAGACTTTTTATTTTTGGAACGTTATTCTGGATTGTGAAGAGGAATGATTGGTGAAAATTTCAGTCGAATCAGAGCATTGGTTCGAAAGATACTATACCTGTCATTTGACGAAGAACACCCTGTATCTCAGTTGTTTCGAAAGTTAGACTTTTTATTTTTGGAACGTTATTCTGGATTGTGAAGAGGAATGATTGGTGAAAATTTCAGTCGAATCAGAGCATTGGTTCGAAAGATACTATACCTGTCATTTGACGAAGAACACCCTGTATCTCAGTTGTTTCGAAAGTTAGACTTTTTATTTTTGAATCGTTATTCTGGATTGTGAAGAGGAATGATTGGTGAAAATTTCAGTCGAATCAGAGCATTGGTTCGAAAGATACTATACTTGTCATTTGACGAAGAACACCCTGTATCTCAGTTGTTTCGAAAGTTAGACTTTTTATTTTTGGAACGTTATTCTGGATTGTGAAGAGGAATGATTGGTGAAAATTTCAGTCGAATCAGAGCATTGGTTCGAAAGATACTATACCTGTCATTTGACGAAGAACACCCTGTATCTCAGTTGTTTCGAAAGTTAGACTTTTTATTTTTGGAACGTTATTCTGGATTGTGAAGAGGAATGATTGGTGAAAATTTCAGTCGAATCAGAGCATTGGTTCGAAAGATACTATACCTGTCATTTGACGAAGAACACCCTGTATCTCAGTCGTTTCGAAAGTAAGACTTTTTATTTTTGAATCGTTATTCTGGATTGTGAAGAGGAATGATTGGTGAAAATTTCAGTCGAATCAGAGCATTGGTTCGAAAGATACTATACTTGTCATTTGACGAAGAACACCCTGTATCTCAGTTGTTTCGAAAGTTAGACTTTTTATTTTTAGAACGTTATTCTGGATTGTGAAGAGGAATGATTAGTGAAAATTTCAGTCGAATCAGAGCATTGGTTCGAAAGATACTATACCTGTCATTTGACGAAGAACACCCTGTATCTCAGTTGTTTCGAAAGTTAGACTTTTTATTTTTGAAACGTTATTCTGGATTGTGAAGAGGAATGATTGGTGAAAATTTCAGTCGAATCAGAGCATTGGTTCGAAAGATACTATACCTGTCATTTGACGAAGAACACCCTGTATCTCAGTTGTTTCGAAAGTTAGACTTTTTATTTTTGGAACGTTATTCTGGATTGTGAAGAGGAATGATTGGTGAAAATTTCAGTCGAATCAGAGCATTGGTTCGAAAGATACTATACCTGTCATTTGACGAAGAACACCCTGTATCTCAGTTGTTTCGAAAGTTAGACTTTTTATTTTTGGAACGTTATTCTGGATTTTGAAGAGGAATGATTGGTGAAAATTTCAGTCGAATCAGAGCATTGGTTCGAAAGATACTATACCTGTCATTTGACGAAGAACACCCTGTATCTCAGTTGTTTCGAAAGTTAGACTTTTTATTTTTGGAACGTTATTCTGGATTGTGAAGAGGAATGATTGGTGAAAATTTCAGTCGAATCAGAGCATTGGTTCGAAAGATACTATACCTGTCATTTGACGAAGAACACCCTGTATCTCAGTTGTTTCGAAAGTTAGACTTTTTATTTTTGAAACGTAATTCTGGATTGTGAAGAGGAATGATTGGTGAAAATTTCAGTCGAATCAGAGCATTGGTTCGAAAGATACTATACCTGTCATTTGACGAAGGACACCCTGTATCTCAGTTGTTTCGAAAGTTAGACTTTTTATTTTTGGAACGTTATTCTGGATTTTGAAGAGGAATGATTGGTGAAAATTTCAGTCGAATCAGAGCATTGGTTCGAAAGATACTATACCTGTCATTTGACGAAGAACACCCTGTATCTCAGTTGTTTCGAAAGTTAGACTTTTTATTTTTGAATCGTTATTCTGGATTGTGAAGAGGAATGATTGGTGAAAATTTCAGTCGAATCAGAGCATTGGTTCGAAAGATACTATACTTGTCATTTGACGAAGAACACCCTGTATCTCAGTTGTTTCGAAAGTTAGACTTTTTATTTTTGGAACGTTATTCTGGATTGTGAAGAGGAATGATTGGTGAAAATTTCAGTCGAATCAGAGCATTGGTTCGAAAAATACTATACCTGTCATTTGACGAAGAACACCCTGTATCTCAGTTGTTTCGAAAGTTAGACTTTTTATTTTTGGAACGTTATTCTGGATTTTGAAGAGGAATGATTGGTGAAAATTTCAGTCGAATCAGAGCATTGGTTCGAAAGATACTATACCTGTCATTTGACGAAGAACACCCTGTATCTCAGTTGTTTCGAAAGTTAGACTTTTTATTTTTGGAACGTTATTCTGGATTGTGAAGAGGAATGATTGGTGAAAATTTCAGTCGAATCAGAGCATTGGTTCGAAAGATACTATACCTGTCATTTGACGAAGAACACCCTGTATCTCAGTTGTTTCGAAAGTTAGACTTTTTATTTTTGGAACGTTATTCTGGATTGTGAAGAGGAATGATTGGTGAAAATTTCAGTCGAATCAGAGCATTGGTTCGAAAGATACTATACCTGTCATTTGACGAAGAACACCCTGTATCTCAGTTGTTTCGAAAGTTAGACTTTTTATTTTTGAATCGTTATTCTGGATTGTGAAGAGGAATGATTGGTGAAAATTTCAGTCGAATCAGAGCATTGGTTCGAAAGATACTATACTTGTCATTTGACGAAGAACACCCTGTATCTCAGTTGTTTCGAAAGTTAGACTTTTTATTTTTGGAACGTTATTCTGGATTGTGAAGAGGAATGATTGGTGAAAATTTCAGTCGAATCAGAGCATTGGTTCGAAAGATACTATACCTGTCATTTGACGAAGAACACCCTGTATCTCAGTTGTTTCGAAAGTTAGACTTTTTATTTTTGGAACGTTATTCTGGATTGTGAAGAGGAATGATTGGTGAAAATTTCAGTCGAATCAGAGCATTGGTTCGAAAGATACTATACCTGTCATTTGACGAAGAACACCCTGTATCTCAGTCGTTTCGAAAGTAAGACTTTTTATTTTTGAATCGTTATTCTGGATTGTGGAGAGGAATGATTGGTGAAAATTTCAGTCGAATCAGAGCATTGGTTCGAAAGATACTATACTTGTCATTTGACGAAGAACACCCTGTATCTCAGTTGTTTCGAAAGTAAGACTTTTTATTTTTAGAATGTTATTCTGGATTGTGAAGAGGAATGATTAGTGAAAATTTCAGTCGAATCAGAGCATTGGTTCGAAAGATACTATACCTGTCATTTGACGAAGAACACCCTGTATCTCAGTTGTTTCGAAAGTTAGACTTTTTATTTTTGAAACGTTATTCTGGATTGTGAAGAGGAAAGATTGGTGAAAATTTCAGTCGAATCAGAGCATTGGTTCGAAAGATACTATACCTGTCATTTGACGAAGAACACCCTGTATCTCAGTTGTTTCGAAAGTTAGACTTTTTATTTTTGAAACGTTATTCTGGATTGTGAAGAGGAATGATTGGTGAAAATTTCAGTCGAATCAGAGCAAAATCCAGAATAACGTTCCAAAAATAAAAAGTCTAACTTTCGAAACAACTGAGATACAGGGTGTTCTTCGTCAAATGACAGGTATGGTATCTTTCGAACCAATGCTCTGATTCGACTGAAATTTTCACCAATCATTCCTCTTCACAATCCAGAATAACGTTTCAAAAATAAAAAGTCTAACTTTCGAAACAACTGAGATACAGGGTGTTCTTCGTCAAATGACAGGTATAGTATCTTTCGAACCAATGCTCTGATTCGACTGAAATTTTCACCAATCATTCCTCTTCACAATCCAGAATAACGTTCCAAAAATAAAAAGTCTAACTTTCGAAACAACTGAGATACAGGGTGTTCTTCGTCAAATGACAGGTATAGTATCTTTCGAACCAATGCTCTGATTCGACTGAAATTTTCACCAATCATTCCTCTTCAAAATCCAGAATAACGATTCAAAAATAAAAAGTCTAACTTTCAAAACAACTGAGATACCGGGTGTTCTTCGTCAAATGACAGGTATAGTATCTTTCGAACCAATGCTCTGATTCGACTGAAATTTTCACCAATCATTCCTCTTCACAATCCAGAATAACTATTCAAAAATAAAAAGTCTTACTTTCGAAACAACTGAGATACAGGGTGTTCTTCGTCAAATGACAGGTATAGTATCTTTCGAACCAATGCTCTGATTCGACTGAAATTTTCACCAATCATTCCTCTTCACAATCCAGAATAACGTTCCAAAAATAAAAAGTCTTACTTTCGAAACAACTGAGATACAGGGTGTTCTTCGTCAAATGACAGGTATAGTATCTTTCGAACCAATGCTCTGATTCGACTGAAATTTTCACCAATCATTCCTCTTCACAATCCAGAATAACGTTCCAAAAATAAAAAGTCTAACTTTCGAAACAACTGAGATACAGGGTGTTCTTCGTCAAATGACAAGTATAGTATCTTTCGAACCAATGCTCTGATTCGACTGAAATTTTCACCAATCATTCCTCTTCAAAATCCAGAATAACGTTCCAAAAATAAAAAGTCTAACTTTCGAAACAACTGAGATACAGGGTGTTCTTCGTCAAATGACAGGTATAGTATCTTTCGAACCAATGCTCTGATTCGACTGAAATTTTCACCAATCATTCCTCTTCACAATCCAGAATAACGTTTCAAAAATAAAAAGTCTAACTTCCGAAACAACTGAGATACAGGGTGTTCTTCGTCAAATGACAGGTATAGTATCTTTCGAACCAATGCTCTGATTCGACTGAAATTTTCACCAATCATTCCTCTTCACAATCCAGAAAAACGTTTCAAAAATAAAAAGTCTAACTTTCGAAACAACTGAGATACAGGGTGTTCTTCGTCAAATGACAGGTATAGTATCTTTCGAACCAATGCTCTGATTCGACTGAAATTTTCACCAATCATTCCTCTTCACAATCCAGAATAACGTTCCAAAAATAAAAAGTCTTACTTTCGAAACAACTGAGATACAGGGTGTTCTTCGTCAAATGACAGGTATAGTATCTTTCGAATCAATGCTCTGATTCGACTGAAATTTTCACCAATCATTCCTCTTCACAATCCAGAATAACGTTTCAAAACTAAAAAGTCTAACTTCCGAAACAACTGAGATACAGGGTGTTCTTCGTCAAATGACAGGTATAGTATCTTTCGAACCAATGCTCTGATTCGACTGAAATTTTCACCAATCATTCCTCTTCACAATCCAGAATAACGTTTCAAAAATAAAAAGTCTAACTTTCGAAACAACTGAGATACAGGGTGTTCTTCGTCAAATGACAGGTATAGTATCTTTCGAACCGATGCTCTGATTCGATTGAAATTTTCACCAATCATTCCTCTTCAAAATCCAGAATATCGATTCAAAAATAAAAAGTCTAACTTTCGAAACAACTGAGATACAGGGTGTTCTTCGTCAAATGACAGGTATAGTATCTTTCGAACCAATGCTCTGATTCGACTGAAATTTTCACCAATCATTCCTCTTCACAATCCAGAATAACGTTCCAAAAATAAAAAGTCTAACTTTCGAAACAACTGAGATACAGGGTGTTCTTCGTCAAATGACAAGTATAGTATCTTTCGAACCAATGCTCTGATTCGACTGAAATTTTCACCAATCATTCCTCTTCACAATCCAGAATAACGATTCAAAAATAAAAAGTCTAACTTTCGAAACAACTGAGATACAGGGTGTTCTTCGTCAAATGACAGGTATAGTATCTTTCGAACCAATGCTCTGATTCGACTGAAATTTTCACCAATCATTTCTCTTCACAATCCAGAATAACGTTCCGAAAATAAAAAGTCTAACTTTCGAAACAACTGAGATACAGGGTGTTCTTCGTCAAATGACAGGTATAGTATCTTTCGAACCAATGCTCTGATTCGACTGAAATTTTCACCAATCATTCCTCTTCAAAATCCAGAATAACGATTCAAAAATAAAAAGTCTAACTTTCAAAACAACTGAGATACAGGGTGTTCTTCGTCAAATGACAGGTATAGTATCTTTCGAACCAATGCTCTGATTCGACTGAAATTTTCACCAATCATTCCTCTTCACAATCCAGAATAACTATTCAAAAATAAAAAGTCTAACTTTCGAAACAACTGAGATACAGGGTGTTCTTCGTCAAATGACAGGTATAGTATCTTTCGAACCAATGCTCTGATTCGACTGAAATTTTCACCAATCATTCCTCTTCACAATCCAGAATAACGTTCCAAAAATAAAAAGTCTTACCTTCGAAACAACTGAGATACAGGGTGTTCTTCGTCAAATGACAGGTATAGTATCTTTCGAACCAATGCTCTGATTCGACTGAAATTTTCACCAATCATTCCTCTTCACAATCCAGAATAACGTTCCAAAAATAAAAAGTCTAACTTTCGAAACAACTGAGATACAGGGTGTTCTTCGTCAAATGACAAGTATAGTATCTTTCGAACCAATGCTCTGATTCGACTGAAATTTTCACCAATCATTCCTCTTCAAAATCCAGAATAACGTTCCAAAAATAAAAAGTCTAACTTTCGAAACAACTGAGATACAGGGTGTTCTTCGTCAAATGACAGGTATAGTATCTTTCGAACCAATGCTCTGATTCGACTGAAATTTTCACCAATCATTCCTCTTCACAATCCAGAATAACGTTTCAAAAATAAAAAGTCTAACTTCCGAAACAACTGAGATACAGGGTGTTCTTCGTCAAATGACAGGTATAGTATCTTTCGAACCAATGCTCTGATTCGACTGAAATTTTCACCAATCATTCCTCTTCACAATCCAGAAAAAAGTTTCAAAAATAAAAAGTCTAACTTTCGAAACAACTGAGATACAGGGTGTTCTTCGTCAAATGACAGGTATAGTATCTTTCGAACCAATGCTCTGATTCGACCGAAATTTTCACCAATCATTCCTCTTCACAATCCAGAATAACGTTCCAAAAATAAAAAGTCTAACTTTCGAAACAACTGAGATACAGGGTGTTCTTCGTCAAATGACAGGTATAGTATCTTTCGAACCAATGCTCTGATTCGACTGAAATTTTCACCAATCATTCCTCTTCACAATCCAGAATAACGTTTCAAAACTAAAAAGTCTAACTTCCGAAACAACTGAGATACAGGGTGTTCTTCGTCAAATGACAGGTATAGTATCTTTCGAACCAATGCTCTGATTCCACTGAAATTTTCACCAATCATTCCTCTTCACAATCCAGAATAACGTTTCAAAAATAAAAAGTCTAACTTTCGAAACAACTGAGATACAGGGTGTTCTTCGTCAAATGACAGGTATAGTATCTTTCGAACCAATGCTCTGATTCGATTGAAATTTTCACCAATCATTCCTCTTCAAAATCCAGAATATCGATTCAAAAATAAAAAGTCTAACTCTCGAAACAACTGAGATACAGGGTGTTCTTCGTCAAATGACAGGTATAGTATCTTTCGAACCAATGCTCTGATTCGACTGAAATTTTCACCAATCATTCCTCTTCACAATCCAGAATAACGTTCCAAAAATAAAAAGTCTAACTTTCGAAACAACTGAGATACAGGGTGTTCTTCGTCAAATGACAAGTATAGTATCTTTCGAACCAATGCTCTGATTCGACTGAAATTTTCACCAATCATTCCTCTTCACAATCCAGAATAACGATTCAAAAATAAAAAGTCTAACTTTCGAAACAACTGAGATACAGGGTGTTCTTCGTCAAATGACAGGTATAGTATCTTTCGAACCAATGCTCTGATTCGACTGAAATTTTCACCAATCATTTCTCTTCACAATCCAGAATAACGTTCCGAAAATAAAAAGTCTAACTTTCGAAACAACTGAGATACAGGGTGTTCTTCGTCAAATGACAAGTATAGTATCTTTCGAACCAATGCTCTGATTCGACTGAAATTTTCACCAATCATTCCTCTTCAAAATACAGAATAACGTTCCAAAAATAAGAAGTCTAACTTTCGAAACAACTGAGATACAGGGTGTTCTTCGTCAAATGACAGGTATAGTATCTTTCGAACCAATGCTCTGATTCGACTGAAATTTTCACCAATCATTCCTCTTCACAATCCAGAATAACGTTTCAAAAATAAAAAGTCTAACTTTCGAAACAACTGAGATACAGGGTGTTCTTCGTCAAATGACAGGTATAGTATCTTTCGAACCAATGCTCTGATTCGACTGAAATTTTCACCAATCATTCCTCTTCACAATCCAGAATAACGTTCCAAAAATAAAAAGTCTAACTTTCGAAACAACTGAGATACAGGGTGTTCTTCGTCAAATGACAGGTATAGTATCTTTCGAACCAATGCTCTGATTCGACTGAAATTTTCACCAATCATTCCTCTTCACAATCCAGAATAACGTTTCAAAAATAAAAAGTCTAACTTTCGAAACAACTGAGATACAGGGTGTTCTTCGTCAAATGACAGGTATAGTATCTTTCGAACCAATGCTCTGATTCGACTGAAATTTTCACCAATCATTCCACTTCACAATCCAGAATAACGTTCCAAAAATAAAAAGTCTAACTTTCGAAACAACTGAGATACAGGGTGTTCTTCGTCAAATGACAGGTATAGTATCTTTCGAACCAATGCTCTGATTCGACTGAAATTTTCACCAATCATTACTCTTCACAATCCAGAATAACGTTTCAAAAATAAAAAGTCTAAAAAAAAAAAAAGCTTAAGGGTAAAAGCAAGGGTAAGGGTAAGGGTAAGGGTAAGGGTAAGGGTAAGGGTAAGGGTAAGGGTAAAGGTAAGGGTAAGCCTAAGGGTAAAAGCAAGGGTAAGGGTAAGGGTAAGGGTAAGGGTGAGGGTAAGGGTAAGGGTAAGGGTAAGGGTAAGGGTAAGGGTAAGGGTAAGGGTAAGGGTAAGCTTAAGGGTAAAAGCAAGGGTAAGGGTAAGGGTAAGGGTAAGGGTAAGCCTAAGGGTAAAAGCAAGGGTAAGGGTAAGGGTAAGGGTAAGGGTAAGGGTAAGCTTAAGGGTAAAAGCAAGGGTAAGGGTAAGGGTAAGGGTAAGAGTAAGCCTAAGGGTAAAAGCAAGGGTAAGGGTAAGGGTAAGGGTAAGGGTAAGGGTAAGCTTAAGGGTAAAAGCAAGGGTAAGGGTAAGGGTAAGGGTAAGGGTAAGGGTAAGGGTAATGGTAAGGGTAAGGGTAAGCTTAAGGGTAAAAGCAAGGGTAAGGGTAAGGGTAAGGGTAAGGGTAAGGGTAAGGGTAAGGGTAAGGGTAAGGGTAAAGGTAAGGGTAAGCCTAAGGGTAAAAGCAAGGGTAAGGGTAAGGGTAAGGGTAAGCTTAAGGGTAAAAGCAAGGGTAAGGGTAAGGGTAAGGGTAAGGGTAAGGGTAAGGGTAAGGGTAAGGGTAAGGGTAAGGGTAAGGGTAAGCTTAAGGGTAAGGGTAAGGGTAAGGGTAAGGGTAAGCTTAAGGGTAAAAGCAAGGGTAAGGGTAAGGGTAAGGGTAAGGGTAAGGGTAAGGGTAAGGGTAAGGGTAAGGGTAAGGGTAAGGGTAAGCTTAAGGGTAAAAGCAAGGGTAAGGGTAAGGGTAAGGGTAAGGGTAAGGGTAAGCTTAAGGGTAAAAGCAAGGGTAAGGGTAAGGGTAAGGGTAAGGGTAAGGGTAAAGGTAAGGGTAAGCCTAAGGGTAAAAGCAAGGGTAAGGGTAAGGGTAAGGGTAAGGGTAAGGGTAAGGGTAAGGGTAAGGGTAAGGGTAAGGGTAAGGGTAAGGGTAAGGGTAAGGGTAAGTGTAAGGGTAAGGGTAAGGGTAAGGGTAAGGGTAAGCTTAAGGGTAAAAGCAAGGGTAAGTGTAAGGGTAAGGGTAAGGGTAAAAGCAAGGGTAAGGCTAAGGGTAAGGGTAACGGTAAGGGTAAGCTTAAGGGTAAAAGCAAGGGTAAGGGTAAGGGTAAGGGTAAGGGTAAGGGTAAGGGTAAGGGTAAGGGTAAGGGTAAGGGTAAGGGTAAGGGTAAGGGTAAGGGTAAGCTTAAGGGTAAAAGCAAGGGTAAGGGTAAGGGTAAGGGTAAGGGTAAGGGTAAGGGTAAGGGTAAGGGTAAGGGTAAGCTTGAGGGTAAAAGCAAGGGTAAGTGTAAGGGTAAGGGTAAGGGTAATGGTAAGGGTAAGGGTAAGCTTAAGGGTAAAAGCAAGGGTATGGGTAAGGGTAAGGGTAAGGGTAAGGGTAATGGTAAGGGTAAAGGTAAGGGTAAGCCTAAGGGAAAAAGCAAGGGTAAGGGTAAGGGTAAGGGTAAGGGTAGGGGTAAGGGTAAGGGTAAGGGTAAGGGTAAGGGTAAGCTTAAGAAAAAAAGCAAGGGTAAGGGTAAGGGTAAGGGTAAGGGTAAGCCTAAGGGTAAAAGCAAGGGTAAGGGTAAGGGTAAGGGTAAGGGTAAGGGTAAGCCTAAGGGTAAAAGCAAGGGTAAGGGTAAGGGTAAGGGTAAGGGTAAGGGTAAGGGTAAGCTTAAGGGTAAAAGCAAGGGTAAGGGTAAGGGTAAGGATAAGGGTAAGGGTAAGGGTAAGGGTAAGCTTAAGGGTAAAAGCAAGGGTAAGGGTAAGGGTAAGGGTAAGGGTAAGGGTAAGGGTAAGGGTAAGCTTAAGGGTAAGGGTATAGGTAAGGGTAAGGGTAAGCTTAAGGGTAAAAGCAAAGGTAAGGGTAAGGGTAAGGGTAAGGGTAAGGGTAAGGGTAAGGGTAAGGGTAAGGGTAAGGGTAAGCTTAAGGGTAAAAGCAAGGGTAAGGGTAAGGGTAAGGGTAAGGGTAAGGGTAAGGGTAAGGGTAAGCTTAAGGGTAAAAGCAAGGGTAAGGGTAAGGGTAAGGGTAAGGGTAAGGGTAAGGGTAAGAGTAAGGGTAAGGGTAAAGGTAAGGGTAAGCCTAAGGGTAAAAGCCAGGGTAAGGGTAAGGGTAAGGGTAAGGGTAAGGGTAAGGGTAAGGGTAAGGGTAAGGGTAAGGGTAAGGGTAAGGGTAAGGGTAAGGGTGAGGGTAAGGGTAAGGGTAAGGGTAAGGGTAAGGGTAAGGGTAAGGGTAAGGGTAAGGGTAAGGGTAAGCTTAAGGGTAAAAGCAAGGGTAAGGGTAAGGGTAAGGGTAAGGGTAAGCCTAAGGGTAAAAGCAAGGGTAAGGGTAAGGGTAAGGGTAAGGGTAAGGGTAAGCTTAAGGGTAAAAGCAAGGGTAAGGGTAAGGGTAAGGGTAAGGGTAAGGGTAAGGGTAAGGGTAAGGGTAAGGGTAAGGGTAAGGGTAAAGGTAAGGGTAAGCCTAAGGGTAAAAGCAAGGGTAAGGGTAAGGGTAAGGGTAAGGGTAAGGGTAAGGGTAAGGGTAAGGGTAAGGGTAAGGGTAAGGGTAAGGGTAAGGGTAAGGGTAAGGGTAAGGGTAAGGGTAAGGGTAAGGGTAAGGGTAAGGGTAAGGGTAAGGGTAAGGGTAAGGGTAAGGGTAAGGGGTAAGCTTAAGGGTAAAAGCAAGGGTAAGGGTAAGGGTAAGCCTAAGGGTAAAAGCAAGGGTAAGGGTAAGGGTAAGGGTAAGGGTAAGCTTAAGGGTAAAAGCAAGGGTAAGGGTAAGGGTAAGGGTAAGGGTAAGGGTAAGGGTAAGGGTAAGGGTAAGGGTAAGGGTAAGGGTAAGGGTAAGGGTAAGGGTAAGGGTAAGGGTAAGGGTAAGGGTAAGGGTAAGGGTAAGGGTAAGGGTAAGGGTAAGGGTAAGGGTAAGGGTAAGGGTAAGGGTAAGGGTAAGGGTAAGCTTAAGGGTAAAAGCAAGGGTAAGGGTAAGGGTAAGGGTAAGGGTAAGGGTAAGGGTAAGGGTAAAGGTAAGGGTAAGCCTAAAGGTAAAAGCAAGGGTAAGGGTAAGGGTAAGGGTAAGGGTAAGCTTAAGGGTAAAAGCAAGGGTAAGGGTAAGGGTAAGGGTAAGGGTAAGGGTAAGGGTAAGGGTAAGCTTAAGGGTAAGGGTAAGGGTAAGGGTAAGGGTAAGGGTAAGCTTAAGGGTAAAAGCAAGGGTAAGGGTAAGGGTAAGGGTAAGGGTAAGGGTAAGGGTAAGGGTAGGGTAAGGGTAAGGGTAAGGTAAGGGTAAGCTTAAGGGTAAAAGCAAGGGTAAGGGTAAGGGTAAGGGTAAGGGTAAGGGTAAGGGTAAGGGAAGGCTTAAGGGTAAAAGCAAGGGTAAGGGTAAGGGTAAGGGTAAGGGTAAAGGTAAGGGTAAGCCTAATGGTAAAAGCAAGAGTAAGGGTAAGGGTAAGGGTAAGGGTAAGGGTAAGGGTAAGGGTAAGGGTAAGGGTAAGGGTTAGGGTGAGGGTAAGGGTAAGTGTAAGGGTAAGGGTAAGGGTAAGGGTAAGGGTAAGCTTAAGGGTAAAAGCAAGGGTAAGGGTAAGGGTAAGGTAAGGGTAAGCCTAAGGGTAAAAGCAAGGGTAAGGGTAAGGGTAAGGGTAACGGTAAGGGTAAGCTTAAGGGTAAAAGCAAGGGTAAGAGTAAGGGTAAGGGTAAGGGTAAGGGTAAGGGTAAGGGTAAGGGTAAGGGTAAGGGTAAGCTTAAGGGTAAAAGCAAGGGTAAGGGTAAGGGTAAGGGTAAGGGTAAGGGTAAGGGTAAGGGTAAGGGTAAGGGTAAGGGTAAGGGTAAGGGTAAGGGTAAGGGTAAGGGTAAGGGTAAGGGTGAGGGTAAGGGTAAGGGTAAGCTTAAGGGTAAAAGCAAGGGTAAGGGTAAGGGTAAGGGTAAGGGTAAGGGTAAGGGTAAGGGTAAGCTTAAGGGTAAAAGCAAGGGTAAGGGTAAGGGTAAGGGTAAGGATAAGGGTAATGGCAAGGGTAAAGGTAAGGGTAAGCCTAAGGGTAAAAGCAAGGGTAAGGGTAAGGGTAAGGGTAAGGGTAAGGGTAAGGGTAAGGGTAAGGGTAAGGGTAAGGGTAAGGGTAAGGGTAAGGGTAAGGGTAAGCTTAAGTAAAAAAGCAAGGGTAAGGGTAAGGGTAAGGGTAAGGGTAAGCCTAAGGGTAAAAGCAAGGGTAAGGGTAAGGGTAAGGGTAAGGGTAAGCCTAAGGGTAAAAGCAAGGGTAAGGGTAAGGGTAAGGGTGAGGGTAAGGGTAAGGGTAAGGGTAAGGGTAAGGGTAAGCTTAAGGGTAAAAGCAAGGGTAAGGGTAAGGGTAAGGGTAAGGGTAAGGGTAAGGGTAAGCTTAAGGGTAAAAGCAAGGGTAAGGGTAAGGGTAAGGGTAAGGGTAAGCTTAAGGGTAAGGGTAAGGGTAAGGGTAAGGGTAAGCTTAAGGGTAAAAGCAAAGGTAAGGGTAAGGGTAAGGGTAAGGGTAAGGGTGAGGGTAAGGGTAAGGGTAAGCTTAAGGGTAAAAGCAAGGGTAAGGGTAAGGGTAAGGGTAAGGGTAAGGGTAAGGGTAAGCTTAAGGGTAAAAGCAAGGGTAAGGGTAAGGGTAAGGGTAAGGGTTAGGGTAAGGGTAAGGGTAAGGGTAAAGGTAAGGGTAAGCCTAAGGGTAAAAGCAAGGGTAAGGGTAAGGGTAAGGGTAAGGGTAAGGGTAAGGGTAAGGGTAAGGGTAAGGGTAAGGGTAAGGGTAAGGGTAAGGGTAAGGGTAAGGGTAAGGGTAAGGGTAAGGTAAGGGTAAGGGTAAGGGTAAGGGTAAGGGTAAGGGTAAGGGTAAGGGTAAGGGTAAGGGTAAGGGTAAGGGTAAGGGTAAGGGTAAGGGTAAGGGTAAGGGTAAGTGTAAGGGTAAGGGTAAGGGTAAGGGTAAGGGTAAGGGTAAGGGTAAGGGTAAGGGTAAGGGTAAGGGTAAGGGTAAGCTTAAGGGTAAGGGTAAGGGTAAGTGTAAGGGTAAGCTTAAGGGTAAAAGCAAGGGTAAGGGTAAGGGTAAGGGTAAGGGTAAGGGTAAGGGTAAGGGCAAGCTTAAGGGTAAAAGCAAGGGTAAGGGTAAGGGTAAGGGTAAGGGTAAGGATAAGCTTAAGGGTAAAAGCAAGGGTAAGGGTAAGGGTAAGGGTAAGGGTAAGGGTAAGGGTAAAGGTAAGGGTAAGCCTAAGGGTAAAAGCAAGGGTAAGGGTAAGGGTAAGGGTAAGGCTAAGGGTAAGGGTAAGGGTAAGGGTAAGGGTAAGGGTAAGGGTAAGGGTAAGGGTAAGTGTAAGGGTAAGGGTAAGGGTAAGGGTAAGGGTAAGCTTAAGGGTAAAAGCATGGGTAAGTGTAAGGGTAAGGGTAAGGGTAAGCCTAAGGGTAAAAGCAAGGGTAAGGGTAAGGGTAAGGTTAACGGTAAGGGTAAGCTTAAGGGTAAAAGCAAGGGTAAGGGTAAGGGTAAGGGTAAGGGTAGGGGTAAGGGTAAGGGTAAGGGTAAGGGTAAGGGTAAGGGTAAGGGTAAGGGTAAGGGTAAGGGTAAGGGTAAGGGTAAGGGTAAGCTTAAGGGTAAAAGCAAGGGTAAGGGTAAGGGTAAGGGTAAGGGTAAGGGTTAGGGTAAGGGTAAGGGTAAGGGTAAGGGTAAGGGTAAGGGTAAGGGTAAGCTTAAGGGTAAAAGCAAGGGTAAGGGTAAGGGTAAGGGTAAGGGTAAGGGTAAGCTTAAGGGTAAAAGCAAGGGTAAGGGTAAGGGTAAGGGTAAGGGTAAGGGTAAGGGTAAGGGTAAGGGTAATGGTAAGGGTAAAGGTAAGGGTAAGCCTAAGGGTAAAAGCAAGGGTAAGGGTAAGGGTAAGGGTAAGGGTAGGGGTAAGGGTAAGGGTAAGGGTAAGGGTAAGGGTAAGGGTAAGGGTAAGCTTAAGAAAAAAAGCAAGGGTAAGGGTAAGGGTAAGGGTAAGGGTAAGCCTAAGGGTAAAAGCAAGGGTAAGGGTAAGGGTAAGGGTAAGGGTAAGGGTAAGCCTAAGGGTAAAAGCAAGGGTAAGGGTAAGGGTAAGGGTAAGGGTAAGGGTAAGGGTAAGCTTAAGGGTAAAAGCAAGGGTAAGGGTAAGGGTAAGGGTAAGGGTAAGGGTAAGGGTAAGGGTAAGCTTAAGGGTAAAAGCAAGGGTAAGGGTTAGGGTAAGGGTAAGGGTAAGGGTAAGGGTAAGGGTAAGGGTAAGGGTAAGCTTAAGGGTAAGGGTAAGGGTAAGGGTAAGGGTAAGCTTAAGGGTAAAAGCAAAGGTAAGGGTAAGGGTAAGGGTAAGGGTAAGGGTAAGGGTAAGGGTAAGGGTAAGGGTAAGGGTAAGCTTAAGGGTAAAAGCAAGGGTAAGGGTAAGGGTAAGGGGAAGGGTAAGGGTAAGGGTAAGGGTAAGGGTAAGCTTAAGGGTAAAAGCAAGGGTAAGGGTAAGGGTAAGGGTAAGGGTAAGGGTAAGGGTAAGGGTAAGGGTAAGGGTAAAGGTAAGGGTAAGCCTAAGGGTAAAAGCAAGGGTAAGGGTAAGGGTAAGGGTAAGGGTAAGGGTAAGGGTAAGGGTAAGGGTAAGGGTAAGGGTAAGGGTAAGGGTAAGGGTAAGGGTTTGGGTAAGGGTAAGGGTAAGGGTAAGGGTAAGGGTAAGGGTAAGGGTAAGCTTAAGGGTAAAAGCAAGGGTAAGGGTAAGGGTAAGGGTAAGGGTAAGCCTAAGGGTAAAAGCAAGGGTAAGGGTAAGGGTAAGGGTAAGGGTAAGGGTAAGCTTAAGGGTAAAAGCAAGGGTAAGGGTAAGGGTAAGGGTAAGGGTAAGGGTAAGGGTAAGGGTAAGGGTAAGGGTAAGGGTAAGGGTAAGGGTAAGGGTAAGGGTAAGGGTAAGGGTAAGCTTAAGGGTAAAAGCAAGGGTAAGGGTAAGGGTAAGGGTAAGGGTAAGGGTAAGGGTAAGGGTAAGGGTAAGGGTAAGCTTAAGGGTAAGGGTAAGGGTAAGGGTAAGCTTAAGGGTAAAAGCAAGGGTAAGGGTAAGGGTAAGGGTAAGGGTAAGGGTAAGGGCAAGCTTAAGGGTAAAAGCAAGGGTAAGGGTAAGGGTAAGGGTAAGGGTAAGGGTAAGGGTAAGCTTAAGGGTAAAAGCAAGGGTAAGGGTAAGGGTAAGGGTAAGGGTAAGGGTAAGGGTAAAGGTAAGGGTAAGCCTAAGGGTAAAAGCAAGGGTAAGGGTAAGGGTAAGGGTAAGGGTAAGGGTAAGGGTAAGGGTAAGGGTAAGGGTAAGGGTAAGTGTAAGGGTAAGGGTAAGGGTAAGGGTAAGGGTAAGCTTAAGGGTAAAAGCAAGGGTAAGTGTAAGGGTAAGGGTAAGGGTAAGCCTAAGGGTAAAAGCAAGGGTAAGGGTAAGGGTAAGGTTAACGGTAAGGGTAAGCTTAAGGGTAAAAGCAAGGGTAAGGGTAAGGGTAAGGGTAAGGGTAGGGGTAAGGGTAAGGGTAAGGGTAAGGGTAAGGGTAAGGGTAAGGGTAAGGGTAAGGGTAAGGGTAAGGGTAAGGGTAAGCTTAAGGGTAAAAGCAAGGGTAAGGGTAAGGGTAAGGGTAAGGGTAAGGGTTAGGGTAAGGGTAAGGGTAAGGGTAAGGGTAAGGGTAAGGGTAAGGGTAAGGGTAAGGGTAAGCTTAAGGGTAAAAGCAAGGGTAAGGGTAAGGGTAAGGGTAAGGGTAAGGGTAAGGGTAAGCTTAAGGGTAAAAGCAAGGGTAAGGGTAAGGGTAAGGGTAAGGGTAAGGGTAAGGGTAATGGTAAGGGTAAAGGTAAGGGTAAGCCTAAGGGTAAAAGCAAGGGTAAGGGTAAGGGTTAGGGTAAGGGTAGGGGTAAGGGTAAGGGTAAGGGTAAGGGTAAGGGTAAGGGTAAGCTTAAGAAAAAAAGCAAGGGTAAGGGTAAGGGTAAGGGTAAGGGTAAGCCTAAGGGTAAAAGCAAGGGTAAGGGTAAGGGTAAGGGTAAGGGTAAGGGTAAGCCTAAGGGTAAAAGCAAGGGTAAGGGTAAGGGTAAGGGTAAGGGTAAGGGTAAGGGTAAGGGTAAGCTTAAGGGTAAAAGCAAGGGTAAGGGTAAGGGTAAGGGTAAGGGTAAGGGTAAGGGTAAGGGTAAGCTTAAGGGTAAAAGCAAGGGTAAGGGTAAGGGTAAGGGTAAGGGTAAGGGTAAGGGTAAGGGTAAGGGTAAGCTTAAGGGTAAGGGTAAGGGTAAGGGTAAGGGTAAGCTTAAGGGTAAAAGCAAAGGTAAGGGTAAGGGTAAGGGTAAGGGTAAGGGTAAGGGTAAGGGTAAGGGTAAGCTTAAGGGTAAAAGCAAGGGTAAGGGTAAGGGTAAGGGGAAGGGTAAGGGTAAGGGTAAGGGTAAGGGTAAGCTTAAGGGTAAAAGCAAGGGTAAGGGTAAGGGTAAGGGTAAGGGTAAGGGTAAGGGTAAAGGTAAGGGTAAGCCTAAGGGTAAAATCAAGGGTAAGGGTAAGGGTAAGGGTAAGGGTAAGGGTAAGGGTAAGGGTAATGGTAAGGGTAAGGGTAAGGGTAAGGGTAAGGGTAAGGGTAAGGGTAAGGGTTTGGGTAAGGGTAAGGGTAAGGGTAAGGGTAAGGGTAAGGGTAAGGGTAAGCTTAAGGGTAAAAGCAAGGGTAAGGGTAAGGGTAAGGGTAAGGGTAAGCCTTAGGGTAAAAGCAAGGGTAAGGGTAAGGGTAAGGGTAAGGGTAAGGGTAAGCTTAAGGGTAAAAGCAAGGGTAAGGGTAAGGGTAAGGGTAAGGGTAAGGGTAAGGGTAAGGGTAAGGGTAAGGGTAAGGGTAAAGGTAAGGGTAAGCCTAAGGGTAAAAGCAAGAGTAAGGGTAAGGGTAAGGGTAAGGGTAAGCTTAAGGGTAAAAGCAAGGGTAAGGGTAAGGGTAAGGGTAAGGGTAAGGGTAAGGGTAAGCTTAAGGGTAAGGGTAAGGGTAAGGGTAAGGGTAAGCTTAAGGGTAAAAGCAAGGGTAAGGGTAAGGGTAAGGGTAAGGGTAAGGGTAAGGGTAAGGGTAAGGGTAAGGGTAAGGGTAAGCTTAAGGGTAAAAGCAAGGGTAAGGGTAAGGGTAAGGGTAAGGGTAAGGGTAAAGGTAAGGGTAAGCTTAAGGGTAAAAGCAAGGGTAAGGGTAAGTGTAAGGGTAAGGGTAAGCTTAAGGGTAAAAGCAAGGGTAAGGGTAAGGGTAAGGGTAAGGGTAAGGGTAAGGGTAAGGGTAAGCTTAAGGGTCAAGGGTTAGGGTAAGGGTAAGGGTAAGCTTAAGGGTAAAAGCAAGGGTAAGGGTAAGAGTAAGGGTAAGGGTAAGGGTAAGGGTAAGGGTAAGGGTAAGCTTAAGGGTAAAAGCAAGGGTAAGGGTAAGGGTAAGGGAAAGGGTAAGGGTAAGGGTAAGGGTAAGGGTAAGGGTAAGGGTAAGGGTAAGGGTAAGCTTAAGGGTAAAAGCAAGGGTAAGGGTAAGGGTAAGGGTAAGGGTAAAGGTAAGGGTAAGCCTAAGGGTAAAAGCAAGGGTAAGGGTAAGGGTAAGGGTAAGGGTAAGGGTAAGGGTAAGGGTAAGGGTAAGGGTAAGGGTAAGGGTAAGGGTAAGGGTAAGGGTAAGGGTAAGGGTAAGGGTAAGGGTAAGGGTAAGGGTAAGGGTAAGGGTAAGGGTAAGGGTAAGGGTAAGGGTAAGGGTAAGGGTAAGGGTAAGGGTAAGGTTAAGTGTAAGGGTAAGGTTAAGGGTAAGGGTAAGGGTAAGCTTAAGGGTAAAAGCAAGGGTAAGGGTAAGGGTAAGGGTAAGGGTAAGCTTAAGGGTAAAAGCAATGGTAAGGGTAAGGGTAAGGGTAAGGGTAAGGGTAAGGGTAAGGGTAAGGGTAAGGGTAAGGGTAAGGGTAAGGGTAAGGGTAAGCTTAAGGGTAAAAGCAAGGGTAAGTGTAAGGGTAAGGGCAAGGGTAAGGGTAAGGGTAAGGGTAAGCTTAAGGGTAAAAGCAAGGGTAAGGGTAAGGGTAAGGGTAAGGATAAGGGTAATGGTAAGGGTAAAGGTAAGGGTAAGCCTAAGGGTAAAAGCAAGGGTAAGGGTAAGGGTAAGGGTAAGGGTAAGGATAAGGGTAAGGGTAAGGGTAAGGGTAAGGGTAAGGGTAAGGGTAAGGGTAAGTGTAAGGGTAAGGGTTAGCTTAAGAAAAAAATTTCAAAAAGCACTGCCTTGAACGCAGCAACTTTTGCGCGCATGTTCAATGAAGATGACCGCTTCAGCAACGAATTTGAACGTGCGCGCAAAAGCTGCTGCCTTCACGGCAGTGCTTTTTGAAATTTTTTTCTGATAAATTACTGGATTTCAATTCGATCTGATCTGTATTTTTCGAAATATTGGAAAAATAAAATTATACCCAATCAAAATCTTATTTTTCCAATATTTCCAAAAATACAGATCAGATCGAATTGAAATCCAGTACTTCATCGAAAATAACAGTTCGAAGTTTCATACAGAATTTAATGAGGATGATATGATGAGAAAATCATAGAAATTTTTTCTTTCAAATTGTTCTAATAACATGATTATCACGAAATTTTGCATAAAGTTGTCTTTCAGCATCTTAAAACTAGCTGTGAAGTTTAATCAGGACTGACTCAGTATTTCTCGAGTTATACCGAAAAAATCAACGATATCGAGAAGAAAACATCGAAATTTGACATATTTTTTCCCGATATCTCCAGAACTTATGATCGTATCGAACTGAAATTTGGTACGCGCGCACGTTCAAATTCGTTGCTGAAGCGGTCATCTACATTGAACATGCGCGCAAAAGTTGCTGCCTTCACGACAGTGCTTTTTGAAATTTTTTGGTATGATGAATGGTTTCCGAAAAAGAAATTTGACATATTTTTGCGCGCATGTTCAGGGGAACAGCGTGCTATCGTTTTGATCAAATGTCTGTAATTTTGGATGATTGAGCCGAAAATGGTCTCAATCGACTAGGTTGGACTCACTGATGACGAATCCGGTGTCAAAATCGATTCTGTCCGGCCGGCCGGCCGGCCGGTTGGCTGGCCGTAGACACGATAACTGTCCAACGAAGTGAGCTAGCAACTTGAAACTTTCAGGGTAGGTCGCGCATTGGAATGCCGCGGTTGAGTTCGTTAATGGGCCAAATCGATCAAATAGTTTCGGAGTTATAGGCATTTGAAGTTTTGAAGTTATTTATTTTTTATTTCAGAAACTACCTGAGCGATTGGATTCAAACTTGGCGGTTAGGTGAAGTACAACGACGCGCAACTTTGAGCCAAATTTCGTCAGGATTATATTGTTGGTTATTTTAAAAAAAAATTTTTTTCGAAATTTTTTTCCAAAAAAAATTTTTTTTCGGAAACCATTTATCATATCCAAGAAAAATTATACTCACGCTTTGACCTTCTAATTTCACAGCAATGCACCAAATTTCAGTTCGATACGATCATAAGTTTTGGAGATATCGGGAAAAAATATGTCAAATTTCGAGGTTTTCTTCTCGATATCGTTGATTTTTTCGGTATAACTCGAGAAATACTGATTCAAGCCTGATTAAACTTCACAGCTAGTTTTAAGACGCTGAAAGACAACTTTATGCAAAATTTCGTAATAATCGGGTAATTAGAACAATTTGAAAACAAAATTTATATGATTTTCTCATCATATCATCCTCATTAAATTCTGTATGAAACTTCGAACTGTTATTTCCGATGAAGTACTGGATTTCAATTCGATCTGATCTGTATTTTTGGAAATATTGGAAAAATAAAATTTTGATTGGGTATATCTACGGAATCATTGGGTGGATTTTACCCATTCACGAATTCGGCCTTCGTAATTAAGGTCCAAACCTTCTCTAAAAATATCGAGTTTCTAAGTTATTTCTTTCGGAAGTTATTGTGTTTACGCAGTCGGCCGTTAGGCTGACCGTAAACACAATAACTTTCGGAAGAAACGACTTAGAAACTCGATATTTGTAGAGTAGGTTTGGGGCTTAATTACGAAGGTCGAATTCGTGAATGGGTAAAATCCGCCCAATGATTCCGTAGATATACCCATTCAAAATTTTATTTTTACAATATTTCCAAAAATAGAGATCAGATCGAATTGAAATCCAGTACTTCATCGAAAATAACAGTTCGAAGTTTCATACAGAATTTAATTAGGATGATATGATGAGAAAATCATATAAATTTTTTTTTTCAAATTGTTCTAATAACACGATTATCACGAAATTTTGCATAAAGTTGTCTTTCAGCATCTTAAAACTAGCTGTGAAGTTTAATCAGGACTGAATCAGTATTTCTCGAGTAATACCTAAAAAATCAACGATATCGAGAAGAAAACATCGAAATTTGACATATTTTTTCCCGATATCTCCAGAACTTATGATCGTATCGAACTGAAATTTGGTACGCGCGCACGTTCAAATTCGTTGCTGAAGCGGTCATCCACATTGAACATGCGCGCAAAAGTTGCTGCCTTCACGGCAGTGCTTTTTGAAATTTCTTCCCGATATCTCCAAAACTTATGATCGTATCGAACTGAAATTTGGTACACTGCTGTGAAATGAGAAGGTCAAAGTGTGAGTATAATTGTTTTTTGGTATGATGAATGGTTTCCGAAAAAAAAATTTTTTTGGAAAAAAATTTCGAAAAAAATTTTTTTTTAAATTTACTGACAATATGATCCTGACGAAACTTGGCTCAAAGTTGCGCGTCGTTTTACCTCACCTAACTGCCAAGTTTGAATTCAATCGCTTGGGTAGTTTCTGAAATAAAAAATAAATAACTTCAAAACTTCAAATGCCTATAACTCCGAAACTATTCGATCGATTTGGCCCATTAACGAACTTAACCGCGGCATTCCAATGCGCAACCTATGCTGAAAGTTTCAAGTTGCTAGGTTGCTTCTGTCGACAGTTATCGTGTCTACGGCCGGCCAACCGGCCGGCCGGCCGGACAGAATCAATTTTGACACCGGAGTCGTCATCAGTGAGTCCAACCTAGTCGATTGAGACCATTTTCGGCTCAATCATCCAAAATTACAGACATTTGGACAAAACGATAGCACGCTGTTCCCCTGGAACATGCGCGCAAAAAGCAAGGGTAAGGGTAAGGGTAAGGGTAAGGGTAAGCCTAAGGGTAAAAGCAAGGGTAAGGGTAAGGGTAAGGGTAAGGGTAAGCCTAAGGGTAAAAGCAAGGGTAAGGGTAAGGGTAAGGGTAAGGGTAAGGGTAAGGGTAAGGGTAAGGGTAAGGGTAAGGGTAAGGGTAAGGGTAAGGGTAAGCTTAAGGGTAAAAGCAAGGGTAAGGGTAAGGGTAAGGGTAAGGGTAAGGGTAAGGGTAAGGGTGAGCTTAAGGGTAAAAGCAAGGGTAAGGGTAAGGGTAAGGCTAAGGGTAAGGGTAAGGGTAAGGGTAAGGGTAAGCTTAAGGGTAAGGGTAAGGGTAAGGGTAAGCTTAAGGGTAAAAGCAAAGGTAAGGGTAAGGGTAAGGGTAAGGGTAAGGGTAAGGGTAAGGGTAGGGGTAAGGGTAAGGGTAAGGGTAAGGGTAAGGGTAAGGGTAAGCTTAAGGGTAAAAGCAAGGGTAAGGGTAGGGGTAAGGGCAAGGGTAAGGGTAAGGGTAAGGGTAAGGGTAAGCTTAAGGGTAAAAGCAAGGGTAAGGGTAAGGGTAAGGGTAAGGGTAAGGGTAAGGGTAAGGGTAAAGGTAAGGGTAAGCCTAAGGGTAAAAGCAAGGATAAGGGTAAGGGTAAGGGTAAGGGTAAGGGTAAGGGTAAGGGTAAGGGTAAGGGTAAGGGTAAGGGTAAGGGTAAGGGTAAGGGTAAGGGTAAGGGTAAGGGTAAGGGTAAGGGTAAGGGTAAGGGTAAGGGTAAGGGTAAGGGTAAGGGTAAGGGTAAGCTTAAGGGTAACAGCAAGGGTAAGGGTAAGGGTAAGTGTAAGGGTAAGCCTAAGGGTAAAAGCAAGGGTAAGGGTAAGGGTGAGGGTAAGGGTAAGGGTAAGCTTAAGGGTAAAAGCAAGGGTAAGGGTAAGGGTAAGGGTAAGGGTAAGGGTAAGGGTAAGGGTAAGGGTAAGGGTAAGGGTAAGGGTAAGGGTAAGGGTAATGGTAAGGGTAAGGGTAAGGGTAAGCTTAAGGGTAAAAGCAAGGGTAAGGGTAAGGGTAAGGGTAAGGGTAAGGGTAAGGGTAAGGGTAAGGGTGAGGATAAGGGTAAGGGTAAGCTTAAGGGTAAAAGCAAGGGTAAGGGTAAGGGTAAGGGTAAGGGTAAGGGTAAGGGTAAGGGTAAGCTTAAGGGTAAAAGCAAGGGTAAGGGTACGGGTAAGGGTAAGGGTAAGGGTAAGGGTAAGGGTAAAGGTAAGGGTAAGCCTAAGGGTAAAAGCAAGGGTAAGGGTAAGGGTAAGGGTAAGGGTAAGGGTAAGGGTAAGGGTAAGGGTAAGGGTAAGGGTAAGGGTAAGGGTAAGGGTAAGGGTAAGGGTAAGGGTAAGGGTAAGGGTAAGCTTAAGGGTAAAAGCAAGGGTAAGGGTAAGGGTAAGGGTAAGCCTAAGGGTAAAAGCAAGGGTAAGGGTAAGGGTAAGGGTAAGGGTAAGGGTAAGCTTAAGGGTAAAAGCAAGGGTAAGGGTAAGGGTAAGGGTAAGGGTAAGGGTAAGGGTAAGGGTAAGGGTAAGAGTAAGGGTAAGGGTAAGGGTAAGCTTAAGGGTAAAAGCAAGGGTAAGGGTAAGGGTAAGGGTAAGGGTGAGGGTAAGGGTAAGGGTAAGGGTAAGGGTAAAGGTAAGGGTAAGCCTAAGGGTAAAAGCAAGGATAAGGGTAAGGGTAAGAGTAAGGGTAAGGGTAAGGATAAGGGTAAGGGTAAGGGTAAGGGTAAGGGTAAGCTTAAGGGTAAAAGCAAGGGTAAGGGTAAGGGTAAGGGTAAGGGTAAGGGTAAGGGTAAGGCTAAGGGTAAGGGTAAGGGTAAGGGTAAGGGTAAGGGTAAGGGTAAGGGTAAGGGTAAGGGTAAGGGTAAAGGTAAGGGTAAGGGTAAGCTTAAGGGTTAGGGTAAGGGTAAGGGTAAGGGTAAGCTTAAGGGTAAAAGCAAGGGTAAGGGTAAGGGTAAGGGTAAGGGTAAGGGTAAGGGTAAGGGTAAGGGTAAGGGTAAGGGTAAGGGTAAGCTTAAGGGTAAAAGCAAGGGTAAGAGTAAGGGTAAGGGTAAGGGTAAGGGTAAGGGTTAGGGTAAGGGTAAGCTCAAGGGTAAAAGCAAATGTAAGGGTAAGGGTAAGAGTAAGAATAAGGGTAAGGGTAAGGGTAAGGGTAAGTGTAAGCCTAAGGGTAAAAGCAAGGGTAAGGTTAAGGGTAAGGGTAAGGGTAAGGGTAAGGGTAAGGGTAAGGGTAAGGGTAAGGGTAAGGGTAAGGGTAAGGGTAAGAGTAAGGGTAAGGGTAAGCTTAAGGGTAAAAGCAAGGGTAAGTGTAAGGGTAAGGTTAAGGGTAAGGGTAAGGGTAAGGGTAAGGGTAAGGGTAAGGGTAAGGGTAAGAGTAAGAATAAGGGTAAGGGTAAGGGTAAGGGTAAGGGTAAAGGTAAGGGTAAGCCTAAGGGTAAAAGCAAGGGTAAGGGTAAGGGTGAGAGTAAGAATAAGGGTAAGGGTAAGGGTAAGGGTAAGGGTAAGGGTAAGGGTAAGGGTAAGGGTAAGGGTAAGGGTAAGGGTAAGGGAAAGGGTTAGCTTAAGGGTAAAAGCAAGGGCAAGGGTAAGGGTAAGGGTAAGGGTAAGGGTAAGGGTAAGGGTAAGGGTAAGGGTAAGGGTAAAGGTAAGGGTAAGCCTAAGGGTAAAAGCAAGGGTAAGGGTAAGGGTAAGGGTAAGGGTAAGGGTAAGGGTAAGGGTAAGGGTAAGGGTAAGGGTAAGGGTAAGGGTAAGGGTAAGGGTAAGGGTAAGCTTAAGGGTAAAAGCAAGGGTAAGGGTAAGGGTAAGGGTAAGGGTAAGGGTAAGGGTAAGCTTAAGGGTAAAAGCAAGGGAAAGGGTAAGGGTAAGGGTAAGGGTAAGGGTAAGGGTAAAGGTGAGGGTAAGCCTAAGGGTAAAAGCAAGGGTAAGGGTAAGGGTAAGGGTAAGGGTAAGGGTAAGGGTAAGGGTAAGGGTAAGGGTAAGGGTAAGGGTAAGGGTAAGGGTAAGGGTAAGGGTAAGGGTAAGGGTAAGGGTAAGGGTAAGGGTAAGCTTAAGGGTAAAAGCAATGGTAAGGGTAAGGGTAAGGGTAAGGGTGAGCCTAAGGGTAAAAGCAAGGGTAAGGGTAAGGGTAAGGGTAAGGGTAAGCTTAAGGGTAAGGGTAAGGGTAAGCTTGAGGGTAAAAGCAAGGGTAAGGGTAAGGGAAAGGGTAAGGGTAAGGGTAAGGGTAAGGGTAAGGGTAAGGGTAAGCTTAAGGGTAAAAGCAAGGGTAAGGGTAAGGGTAAGGGTAAGGGTAAGGGTAAGGGTAAGGGTAAGGGTAAAGGTAAGGGTAAGCCTAAGGGTAAAAGCAAGGGTAAGGGTAAGGGTAAGGGTAAGGGTAAGGGTAAGGGTAAGGGTAAGCTTAAGGGTGAAAGCAAAGGTAAGGGTAAGGGTAAGGGTAAGGGTAAGGGTAAGCTTAAGGGTAAAAGCAAGGGTAAGGGTAAGGGTAAGGGTAAGGGTAAGGGTAAGGGTAAGCTTAAGTGTAAAAGCAAGGGTAAGGGTAAGGGTAAGGGTAAGGGTAAGGGTAAGGGTAAGGGTAAGGGTAAGGGTAAGCTTAAGGGTAAAAGCAAGGGTAAGGGTAAGGGTAAGGGTAAGGGTAAGGGTAAGGGTAAGGGTAAGAGTAAGGGTAAGCTTGAGGGTAAGGGTAAGGGTAAGGGTAAGGGTAAGCTTAAGGGTAAAAGCAAGGGTAAGGGTAAGGGTAAGGGTAAGGGTAAGGGTAAGGGTAAGGGTAAGGGTAAGGGTAAGCTTAAGGGTAAAAGCAAGGGTAAGGGTAAGGGTAAGTGTAAGGGTAAGGGTAAGGGTAAGGGTAAGGGTAAGGGTAAGGGTAAGGGTAAGGGTAAGGGTAAGGGTAAGGGTAAGGGTAAGGGTAAGGGTAAGGGTAAGGGTAAGGGTAAGGGTAAGGGTAAGGGTAAGGGTAAGGGTAAGCTTAAGGGTAAAAGCAAGGGTAAGGGTAAGGGTAAGGGTAAGGGTAAGGGTAAGGGTAAGGGTAAGGGTAAAGGTAAGGGTAAGCCTAAGGGTAAAAGCAAGGGTAAGGGTAAGGGTAAGGGTAAGGGTAAGGGTAAGGGTAAGTGTAAGGGTAAGGGTAAGGGTAAGGGTAAGGGTAAGGGTAAGGGTAAGGGTAAGGGTAAGGGTAAGGGTAAGGGTAAGGGTAAGGGTAAGGGTAAGGGTAAGGGTAAGGGTAAGGGTAAGGGTAAGGGTAAGGGTAAGGGTAAGGGTAAGGGTAAGGGTAAGGGTAAGGGTAAGCTTAAGGGTAAAAGCAAGGGTAAGGGTAAGGGTAAGGGTAAGGGTAAGGGTAAGGGTAAGGGTAAAGGTAAGGGTAAGCCTAAGGGTAAAAGCAAGGGTAAGGGTAAGGATAAGGGTAAGGGTAAGGGTAAGGGTAAGGGTAAGGGTAAGGGTAAGGGTAAGGTTAAGGGTAAGGGTAAGGGTAAGTGTTAGGTTAAAAGCAAGGGTAAGGGTAAGGGTAAGGGTAAGGGTAAGGGTAAGCTTAAGGGTAAAAGCAAGGGTAAGGGTAAGGGTAAGGGTAAGGGTAAGGGTAAGGGTAAGAGTAAGGGTAAGGGTAAGGGTAAGCTTAAGGGTAAAAGCAAGGGTAAGGGTAAGGGTAAGGGTAAGGGTAAAGGTAAGGGTAAGGGTCAGCTTAAGGGTTAGGGTAAGGGTAAGGGTAAGGGTAAGCTTAAGGGTAAAAGCAAGGGTAAGGGTAAGGGTAAGGGTAAGGGTAAGGGTAAGGGTAAGGGTAAGGGTAAGGGTAAGGGTAAGCTTAAGGGTAAAAGCAAGGGTAAGAGTAAGGGTAAGGGTAAGGGTAAGGGTAAGGGTTAGGGTAAGGGTAAGCTTAAGGGTAAAAGCAAGGGTAAGGGTAAGGGTAAGAGTAAGAATAAGGGTAAGGGTAAGGGTAAGGGTAAGGGTAAGGGTAAGGGTAAGGGTAAGGGTAAGCCTAAGGGTAAAAGCAAGGGTAAGGGTAAGGGTAAGGGTAAGGGTAAAGGTAAGGGTAAGGGTAAGGGTAAGGGTAAGGGTAAGGGTAAGGGTAAGCTTAAGGGTAAAAGCAAGGGTAAGTGTAAGGGTAAGGTTAAGGGTAAGGGTAAGGGTAAGGGTAAGGGTAAGGGTAAGGGTAAGGGTAAGAGTAAGAATAAGGGTGAGGGTAAGGGTAAGGGTAAGGGTAAAGGTAAGGGTAAGCCTAACGGTAAAAGCAAGGGTAAGGGTAAGGGTGAGAGTAAGAATAAGGGTAAGGGTAAGGGTAAGGGTAAGGGTAAGGGTAAGGGTAAGGGTAAGGGAAAGGGTTAGCTTAAGGGTAAAAGCAAGGGCAAGGGTAAGGGTAAGGTTAAGGGTACGGGTAAGGGTAAGGGTAAGGGTAAGGGTAAGGGTAAAGGTAAGGGTAAGCCTAAGGGTAAAAGCAAGGGTAAGGGAAAGGGTAAGGGTAAGGGTAAGGGTAAGGGTAAGGGTAAGGGTAAGGGTAAGGGTAAGGGTAAGGGTAAGCTTAAGGGTAAAAGCAAGGGTAAGGGTAAGGGTAAGGGTAAGGGTAAGGGTTAGGGTGAGGGTAAGGGTAAGGGTAAGGGTAAGCTTAAGGGTAAAAGCAAATGTAAGGGTAAGGGTAAGGGTAAGGGTAAGGGTAAGGGTAAGGGTAAGGGTAAAGGTGAGGGTAAGCCTAAGGGTAAAAGCAAGGGTAAGGGTAAGGGTAAGGGTAAGGGTAAGGGTAAGGGTAAGGGTAAGGGTAAGGGTAAGGGTAAGGGTAAGGGTAAGGGTAAGGGTAAGGGTAAGGGTAAGGGTAAGGGTAAGGGTAAGGGTAAGGGTAAGCTTAAGGGTAAAAGCAATGGTAAGGGTAAGGGTAAGGGTAAGGGTAAGCCTAAGGGTAAAAGCAAGGGTAAGGGTAAGGGTAAGGGTAAGGGTAAGGGTAAGCTTAAGGGTAAAAGCAAGGGTAAGGGTAAGGGTAAGGGTAAGGGTAAGGGTAAGGGTAAGGGTAAGCTTAAGGGTAAAAGCAAGGGTAAGGGTAAGGGTAAGGGTAAGGGTAAGGGTAAAGGTAAGGGTAAGCCTAAGGGTAAAAGCAAGGGTAAGGGTAAGGGTAAGGGTAAGGGTAAGGGTAAGGGTAAGGGTAAGGGTAAGGGTAAGGGTAAGGGTAAGCTTAAGGGTGAAAGCAAAGGTAAGGGTAAGGGTAAGGGTAAAGGTAAGCTTAAGGGTAAAAGCAAGGGTAAGGGTAAGGGTAAGGGTAAGGGCAAGGGTAAGGGTAAGGGTAAGCTTAAGGGTAAAAGCAAGGGTAAGGGTAAGGGTAAGGGTAAGGGTAAGGGTAAGGGTAAGGGTAAGCTTAAGGGTAAAAGCAAGGGTAAGGGTAAGGGTAAGGGTAAGGGTAAGGGTAAGGGTAAGGGTAAGAGTAAGGGTAAGCTTGAGGGTAAGGGTAAGGGTAAGGGTAAGGGTAAGCTTAAGGGTAAAAGCAAGGGTAAGGGTAAGGGTAAGGGTAAGGGTAAGGGTAAGGGTAAGGGTAAGCTTAAGGGTAAAAGCAAGGGTAAGGGTAAGGGTAAGTGTAAGGGTAAGGGTAAGGGTAAGGGTAAGGGTAAGGGTAAGGGTAAGGGTAAGGGTAAGGGTAAGGGTAAGGGTAAGGGTAAGGGTAAGGGTAAGGGTAAGGGTAAGGGTAAGGGTAAGGGTAAGGGTAAGGGTAAGGGTAAGGGTAAGGGTAAGGGTAAGGGTAAGCTTAAGGGTAAAAGCAAGGGTAAGGGTAAGGGTAAGGGTAAGGGTAAGGGTAAGGGTAAGGGTAAAGGTAAGGGTAAGCCTAAGGGTAAAAGCAAGGGTAAGGGTAAGGATAAGGGTAAGGGTAAGGGTAAGCTTAAGGGTAAAAGCAAGGGTAAGGGTAAGGGTAAGGGTAAGGGTAAGGGTAAGGGTAAGGGTAAAGGTAAGGGTAAGCCTAAGGGTAAAAGCAAGGGTAAGGGTGAGGGTAAGGGTAAGGGTAAGGGTAAGGGTAAGGGTAAGGGTAAGGGTAAGGGTAAGGGTAAGGGTAAGGGTAAGGGTAAGGGTAAGGGTAAGGGTAAGGGTAAGCTTAAGGGTAAAAGCAAGGGTAAGGGTAAGGGTAAGGGTAAGGGTAAGGGTAAGGGTAAGGGTAAGGGTAAGGGTAAAGGTAAGGGTAAGCCTAAGGGTAATAGCAAGGGTAAGGGTAAGGGTAAGGGTAAGGGTAAGGGTAAGGGTAAGGGTAAGGGTAAGGGTAAGGGTAAGGGTAAGGGTAAGGGTAAGGGTAAGGGTAAGGGTAAGGGTAAGGGTAAGGGTAAGGGTAAGGGTAAGGGTAAGGGTAAGGGTAAGCTTAAGGGTAAAAGCAAGGGTAAGGGTAAGGGTAAGGGTAAGGGTAAGGGTAAGGGAAAGGGTAAAGGTAAGGGTAAGCCTAAGGGTAAAAGCAAGGGTAAGGGTAAGGATAAGGGTAAGGGTAAGGGTAAGGGTAAGGGTAAGGGTAAGGGTAAGGTTCAGGGTAAGGGTAAGGGTAAGGGTAAGGGTAAGGGTAAGGGTAAGGGTAAGGGTAAGGGTAAGGGTAAGGGTAAGGGTAAGGGTAAGCTTAAGGGTAAAAGCAAGGGTAAGGGTAAGGGTAAGGGTAAGGGTAAGGGTAAGGGTAAGGGTAAGGGTAAGGGTAAGGGTAAAGGTAAGGGTAAGCCTAAGGGTAAAAGCAAGGGTAAGGGTAAGGGTAAGGGTAAGGGTAAGGGTAAGGGTAAGGGTAAGGGTAAGGGTAAGGGTAAGGGTAAGGGTAAGGGTAAGGGTAAGGGTAAGGGTAAGGGTAAGGGTAAGGGTAAGGGTAAGGGTAAGGGTAAGGGTAAGGGTAAGGGTAAGGGTAAGCTTAAGGCTAAAAGCAAGGGTAAGTGTAAGGGTTAGGGTAAGGGTAAGCCTAAGGGTAAAAGCAAGGGTAAGGGTGAGGGTAAGGGTAAGGGTAAGGGTAAGCTTAAGGGTAAAAGCAAGGGTAAGGGTAAGGGTAAGGGTAAGGGTAAGGGTAAGGGTAAGGGTAAGGGTAATGGTAAGGGTAAGCTTAAGGGTAAAAGCAAGGGTTAGGGTAAGGGTAAGGGTAAGGGTAAGGGTAAGGGTAAGGGTAAGGGTAGGGGTAAGGGTAAGGGTAAGCTTAAGGGTAAAAGCAAGGGTAAGGGTAAGGGTAAGGGTAAGGGTAAGGGTAAAGGTAAGGGTAAGCCTAAGGGTAAAAGCAAGGGTAAGGGTAAGGGTAAGGGTAAGGGTAAGGGTAAGGGTAAGGGTAAGGGTAAGGGTAAGGGTAAGGGTAAGGGTAAGGGTAAGGGTAAGGGTAAGGGTAAGGGTAAGGGTAAGGGTAAGGGTAAGGGTAAGGGTAAGGGTAAGGGTAAGTGTAAGGGTAAGGGTAAGCTTAAGGGTAAGAGCAAGGGTAAGGGTAAGGGTAAGGGTAAGGGTAAGCCTAAGGGTAAAAGCAAGGGTAAGGGTAAGGGTAAGGGTAAGGGTAAGGGTAAGCTTAAGGGTAAAAGCAAGGGTAAGGGTAAGGTTAAGGGTAAGGGTAAGGGTAAGGGTAAAGGTAAGGGTAAGCCTAAGGGTAAAAGCAAGGGTAAGGGTGAGGGTAAGAGTAAGGGTAAGGGTAAGGGTAAGGGTAAGGGTAAGGGTAAGGGTAAGCTTAAGGGTAAAAGCAAGGGTAAGGGTAAGGGTAAGGGTAAGGGTAAGCCTAAGGGTAAAAGCAAGGGTAAGGGTAAGGGTAAGGGTAAGGGTAAGGGTAAGCTTAAGGGTAAAAGCAAGGGTAAGGGTAAGGGTAAGGGTAAGGGTAAGGGTAAGGGTAAGGGTAAGGGTAAGCTTAAGGGTAAAAGCAAGGGTAAGGGTAAGGGTAAGGGTAAGGGTAAGGGTAAGGGTAAGGGTAAGGGTAAGGGTAAAGGTAAGGGTAAGCCTAAGGGTAAAAGCAAGGGTAAGGGTGAGGGTAAGGGTAAGGGTAAGGGTAAGGGTAAGGGTAAGGGTAAGGGTAAGGGTAAGGGTAAGGGTAAGGGTAAGGGTAAGGGTAAGGGTAAGGGTAAGGGTAAGGGTAAGGGTAAGCTTAAGGGTAAAAGCAAGGGTAAGGGTAAGGGTAAGGGTAAGGGTAAGGGTAAGGGTAAGGGTAAGGGTAAAGGTAAGGGTAAGCCTAAGGGTAATAGCAAGGGTAAGGGTAAGGGTAAGGGTAAGGGTAAGGGTAAGGGTAAGGGTAAGGGTAAGGGTAAGGGTAAGGGTAAGGGTAAGGGTAAGGGTAAGGGTAAGGGTAAGGGTAAGGGTAAGGGTAAGGGTAAGGGTAAGGGTAAGGGTAAGGGTAAGGGTAAGGGTAAGGGTAAGGGTAAGGGTAAGGGTAAGCTTAAGGGTAAAAGCAAGGGTAAGGGTAAGGGTAAGGGTAAGGGTAAGGGTAAGGGAAAGGGTAAAGGTAAGGGTAAGCCTAAGGGTAAAAGCAAGGGTAAGGGTAAGGATAAGGGTAAGGGTAAGGGTAAGGGTAAGGGTAAGGGTAAGGGTAAGGTTCAGGGTAAGGGTAAGGGTAAGGGTAAGGGTAAGGGTAAGGGTAAGGGTAAGGGTAAGGGTAAGGGTAAGGGTAAGGGTAAGCTTAAGGGTAAAAGCAAGGGTAAGGGTAAGGGTAAGGGTAAGGGTAAGGGTAAGGCTAAAAGCAAGGGTAAGGGTAAGGGTTAGGGTAAGGGTAAGCCTAAGGGTAAAAGCAAGGGTAAGGGTGAGGGTAAGGGTAAGGGTAAGGGTAAGCTTAAGGGTAAAAGCAAGGGTAAGGGTAAGGGTAAGGGTAAGGGTAAGGGTAAGGGTAATGGTAAGGGTAAGCTTAAGTGTAAAAGCAAGGGTTAGGGTAAGGGTAAGGGTAAGGGTAAGGGTAAGGGTAAGGGTAAGGGTAAGGGTAAGGGTAAGGGTAAGGGTAAGCTTAAGGGTAAAAGCAAGGGTAAGGGTAAGGGTAAGGGTAAGGGTAAGGGTAAAGGTAAGGGTAAAGGTAAGGGTAAGCCTAAGGGTAAAAGCAAGGGTAAGGGTAAGGGTTAGGGTAAGGGTAAGCCTAAGGGTAAAAGCAAGGGTAAGGGTGAGGGTAAGGGTAAGGGTAAGGGTAAGCTTAAGGGTAAAAGCAAGGGTAAGGGTAAGGGTAAGGGTAAGGGTAAGGGTAAGGGTAAATGTAATGGTAAGGGTAAGCTTAAGGGTAAAAGCAAGGGTTAGGGTAAGGGTAAGGGTAAGGGTAAGGGTAAGGGTAAGGGTAAGGGTAAGGGTAAGGGTAAGGGTAAGCTTAAGGGTAAAAGCAAGGGTAAGGGTAAGGGTAAGGGTAAGGGTAAGGGTAAAGGTGAGGGTAAGCCTAAGGGTAAAAGCAAGGGTAAGGGTAAGGGTAAGGGTAAGGGTAAGGGTAAGGGTAAGGGTAAGGGTAAGGGTAAGGGTAAGGGTAAGGGTAAGGGTAAGGGTAAGGGTAAGGGTAAGGGTAAGGGTAAGGGTAAGGGTAAGGGTAAGGGTAAGGGTAAGGGTAAGGGTAAGGGTGAGGGTAAGGGTAAGGGTAAGGGTAAGGGTAAGCTTAAGGCTAAAAGCAAGGGTAAGGGTAAGGGTTAGGGTAAGGGTAAGCCTAAGGGTAAAAGCAAGGGTAAGGGTGAGGGTAAGGGTAAGGGTAAGGGTAAGGGTAAGCTTAAGGGTAAAAGCAAGGGTAAGGGTAAGGGTAAGGGTAAGGGTAAGGGTAAGGGTAAGGGTAAGGGTAATGGTAAGGGTAAGCTTAAGGGTAAAAGCAAGGGTTGGGTAGGGTAAGGGTAAGGGTAAGGGTAAGGGTAAGGGTAAGGGTAAGGGTAAGGGTAAGGGTAAGGGTAAGGGTAAGCTTAAGGGTAAAAGTAAGGGTAAGGGTAAGGGTAAGGGTAAGGGTAAGGGTAAAGGTAAGGGTAAGCCTAAGGGTAAAAGCAAGGGTAAGGGTAAGGGTAAGGGTAAGGGTAAGGGTAAGGGTAAGGGTAAGGGTAAGGGTAAGGGTAAGGGTAAGGGTAAGGGTAAGGGTAAGGGTAAGGGTAAGGGTAAGGGTAAGGGTAAGGGTAAGGGTAAGGGTAAGGGTAAGGGTAAGGGTAAGGGTAAGGGTAAGCTTAAGGGTAAGAGCAAGGGTAAGGGTAAGGGTAAGGGTAAGGGTAAGCCTAAGGGTAAAAGCAAGGGTAAGGGTAAGGGTAAGGGTAAGGGTAAGGGTAAGCTTAAGGGTAAAAGCAAGGGTAAGGGTAAGGGTAAGGGTAAGGGTAAGGGTAAGGGTAAAGGTAAGGGTAAGCCTAAGGGTAAAAGCAAGGGTAAGGGTGAGGGTAAGAGTAAGGGTAAGGGTAAGGGTAAGGGTAAGGGTAAGGGTAAGGGTAAGCTTAAGGGTAAAAGCAAGGGTAAGGGTAAGGGTAAGGGTAAGGGTAAGCCTAAGGGTAAAAGCAAGGGTAAGGGTAAGGGTAAGGGTAAGGGTAAGGGTAAGCTTAAGGGTAAAAGCAAGGGTAAGGGTAAGGGTAAGGGTAAGGGTAAGGGTAAGGGTAAGCTTAAGGGTAAAAGCAAGGGTAAGGGTAAGGGTAAGGGTAAGGGTAAGGGTAAGGGTAAGCTTAAGGGTAAAAGCAAGGGTAAGGGTAAGGGTAAGAGTAAGGGTAAGCCTAAGGGTAAAAGCAAGGGTAAGGGTAAGGGTAAGGGTAAGGGTAAGGGTAAGCTTAAGGGTAAAAGCAAGGGTAAGGGTAAGGGTAAGGGTAAGGGTAAGGGACAGCTTAAGGGTAAAAGCAAGGGTAAGGGTAAGGGTAAGGGTAAGGGTAAGGGTAGGGGTAAGCTTAAGGGTAAAACCAAGGGTAAGGGTAAGGGTAAGGGTAAGGGTAAGGGTAAGGGTAAGCTTAAGGGTAAAAGCAAGGGTAAGGGTAAGGGTAAGGGTAAGGGTAAGGGTAAGGGTAAGGGTAAGGGTAAAGGTAAGGGTAAGCCTAAGGGTAAAAGCAAGGGTAAGGGTAAGGGTAAGGGTAAGGGTAAGGGTAAGGGTAAGGGTAAGGGTAAGGGTAAGGGTTAGGGTAAGGGTAAGGGTAAGGGTAAGGGTAAGGGTAAGGGTAAGGGTAAGGGTAAGGGTAAGGGTAAGGGTAAGGGTAAGGGTAAGGGTAAGGGTAAGCTTAAGGGTAAAAGCAAGGGTAAGGTTAAGGGTAAGGGTAAGGGTAAGCCTAAGGGTAAAAGCAAGGGTAAGGGTAAGGGTAAAGGTAAGGGTAAGGGTAAGCTTAAGGGTAAAAGCAAGAGTAAGGGTAAGGGTAAGGGTAAGGGTAAGGGTAAGGGTAAGGGTAAGGGTAAGGGTAAGGGTAAGGGTAAGGGTAAGGGTAAGGGTAAGGGTAAGGGTAAGTGTAAGCTTAAGGGTAAAAGCAAGGGTAAGGGTAAGGGTAAGGGTAAGGGTAAGCCTAAGGGTAAAAGCAAGGGTAAGGGTAAGGGTAAGGGTAAGGGTAAGCTTAAGGGTAAGAGCAAGGGTAAGGGTAAGGGTAAGGGTAAGGGTAAGGGTAAGGGTAAGGGTAAGGGTAAGGGTAAGGGTAAGGGTAAGGGTAAAGGTAAGGGTAAGCCTAAGGGTAAAAGCAAGGGTAAGGGTAAGGGTAAGGGTAAGGGTAAGGGTAAGCTTAAGGGTAAAAGCAAGGGTAAGGGTAAGGGTAAGGGTAAGGGTAAGCCTAAGGGTAAAAGCAAGGGTAAGGGTTAGGGTAAGGGTAAGGGTAAGGGTAAGCTTAAGGGTAAAAGCAAGGGTAAGGGTAAGGGTATGGGTAAGGGTAAGGGTAAGGGTAAGCTTAAGGGTAAAAGCAAGGGTAAGGTTAAGGGTAAGGGTAAGGGTAAGGGTAAGGGTAAGGGTAAGGGTAAGGGTAAGGGTAAGCTTAAGGGTAAAAGCAAGGGTAAGGGTAAGGGTAAGGGTAAGGGTAAGCCAAAGGGTAAAAGCAAGGGTAAGGGTAAGGGTAAGGGTAAGGGTAAGGGTAAGGGTAAGGGTAAGGGTAAGGGTAAGGGTAAGGGTAAGGGTAAGGGTAAGGGTAAGCTTAAGGGTAAAAGCAAGGGTAAGGGTAAGGGTAAGGGTAAGGGTAAGGGTAAGGGTAAGCTTAAGGGTAAAAGCAAGGGTAAGGGTAAGGGTAAGGGTAAGGGTAAGGGTAAGGGTAAGGGTAAGGGTAAGCTTAAGGGTAAAAGCAAGGGTAAGGGTAAGGGTAAGGGTAAGGGTTAGGGTAAGGGTAAAGGTAAGCGTAAGCCTTAGGGTAAAAGCAAGGGTAAGGGTAAGGGTAAGGGTAAGGGTAAGGGTAAGGGTAAGGGTAAGGGTAAGGGTAAGGGTAAGGGTAAGGGTAAGGGTAAGGGTAAGGGTAAGGGTAAGGGTAAGGGTAAGGGTAAGGGTAAGGGTAAGGGTAAGGGTAAGGGTAAGGGTAAGGGTAAGGGTAAGGGTAAGGGTAAGGGTAAGGGTAAGGGTAAGCTGAAGGGAAAAAGCAAGGGTAAGGGTAAGGGTAAGGGTAAGGGTAAGCCTAAGGGTAAAAGCAAGGGTAAGGGTAAGGGTAAGGGTAAGGGTAAGCTTAAGGGTAAAAGCAAGGGTAAGGGTAAGGGTAAGGTTAAGGGTAAGGGTAAGGGTAAGGGATAGGGTAAGGGTAAGGGTAAGGGTAAGGGTAAGGGTAAGCTTAAGGGTAAAAGCAAGGGTAAGGGTAAGGGTAAGGGTAAGGGTAAGGGTAAGGGTAAGGGTGAGGGTAAGGGTAAGGGTAAGGGTAAGGGTAAGGGTAAGGGTAAAGGTAAGGGTAAGGGTAAGCTTAAGGGTAAAAGCAAGGGTAAGGGTGAGGGTAAGGGTAAGGGTAAGGGTAAGGGTAAGGGTAAGGGTAAGGGTAAGGGTAAGGGTAGGGTAAGGGTAAGGGTAAGGGTAAGCTTAAGGGTAAAAGCAAGGGTAAGGGTGAGGGTAAGGGTAAGGGTAAGCCTAAGGGTAAAATCAAGGGTAAGGGTAAGGGTAAGGGTAAGGGTAAGGGTAAGCTTAAGGGTAAAAGCAAGGGTAAGAGTAAGGGTAAGGGTAAGGGTAAGGGTAAGCTTAAGGGTAAAAGCAAGGGTAAGGGTAAGGGTAAGGGTAAGGGTAAGGGTAAGGGTAAGGGTAAGCTTAAGGGTAAAAGCAAGGGTAAGGGTAAGGGTAAGGGTAAGGGTAAGGGTAAGGGTAAGGGTAAGGGTAAGGGTAAAGGTAAGGGTAAGCCTAAGGGTAAAAGCAAGGGTAAGGGTAAGGGTAAGGGTAAGGGTAAGGGTAAGGGTAAGGGTAAGGGTAAGGGTAAGGGTAAGGGTAAGGGTAAGGGTAAGGGTAAGGGTAAGGGTAAGGGTAAGGGTAAGGGTAAGGGTAAGGGTAAGGGTAAGCTTAAGGGTAAAAGCAAGGGTAAGGGTAAGGGTAAGGGTAAGGGTAAGCCTAAGGGTAAAAGCAAGGGTAAGGGTAAGGGTAAGGGTAAGGGTAAGGGTAAGCTTAAGGGTAAAAGCAAGGGTAAGGGTAAGGGTATGGGTAAGGGTAAGGGTAAGGGTAAGCTTAAGGGTAAAAGCAAGGGTAAGGTTAAGGGTAAGGGTAAGGGTAAGGGTAAGGGTAAGGGTAAGGGTAAGCTTAAGGGTAAAAGCAAGGGTAAGGGTAAGGGTAAGGGTAAGGGTAAGCCAAAGGGTAAAAGCAAGGGTAAGGGTGAGGGTAAGGGTAAGGGTAAGGGTAAGGGTAAGGGTAAGCTTAAGGGTAAAAGCAAGGGTAAGGGTAAGGGTGAGGGTAAGGGTAAGGGTAAGGGTAAGCTTAAGGGTAAAAGCAAGGGTAAGGGTAAGGGTAAGGGTAAGGGTTAGGGTAAGGGTAAGGGTAAGGGTAAGCTTAAGGGTAAAAGCAAGGGTAAGGGTAAGGGTAAGGGTAAGGGTAAGGGTTAGGGTAAGGGTAAAGGTAAGCGTAAGCCTTAGGGTAAAAGCAAGGGTAAGGGTAAGGGTAAGGGTAAGGGTAAGGGTAAGGGTAAGGGTAAGGGTAAGGGTAAGGGTAAGCCTAAGGGTAAAAGCAAGGGTAAGGGTTAGGGTAAGGGTAAGGGTAAGGGTAAGCTTAAGGGTAAAAGCAAGGGTAAGGGTAAGGGTATGGGTAAGGGTAAGGGTAAGGGTAAGCTTAAGGGTAAAAGCAAGGGTAAGGTTAAGGGTAAGGGTAAGGGTAAGGGTAAGGGTAAGGGTAAGGGTAAGCTTAAGGGTAAAAGCAAGGGTAAGGGTTAGGGTAAGGGTAAGGGTAAGCCAAAGGGTAAAAGCAAGGGTAAGGGTAAGGGTAAGGGTAAGGGTAAGGGTAAGGGTAAGGGTAAGCTTAAGGGTAAAAGCAAGGGTAAGGGTAAGGGTAAGGGTAAGGGTAAGGGTAAGGGTAAGCTTAAGGGTAAAAGCAAGGGTAAGGGTAAGGGTAAGGGTAAGGGTAAGGGTAAGGGTAAGGGTAAGGGTAAGGGTAAGCTTAAGGGTAAAAGCAAGGGTAAGGGTAAGGGTAAGGGTAAGGGTAAGGGTTAGGGTAAGGGTAAAGGTAAGCGTAAGCCTTAGGGTAAAAGCAAGGGTAAGGGTAAGGGTAAGGGTAAGGGTAAGGGTAAGGGTAAGGGTAAGGGTAAGGGTAAGGGTAAGGGTAAGGGTAAGGGTAAGGGTAAGGTTAAGGGTAAGGGTAAGGGTAAGGGTAAGGGTAAGGGTAAGGGTAAGGGTAAGGGTAAGGGTAAGGGTAAGGGTAAGGGTAAGGGTAAGGGTAAGGGTAAGGGTAAGGGTAAGCTGAAGGGTAAAAGCAAGGGTAAGGGTAAGAAAAAGGGTAAGGGTAAGCCTAAGGGTAAAAGCAAGGGTAAGGGTAAGGGTAAGGGTAAGGTTAAGGGTAAAAGCAAGGGTAAGGGTAAGGGTAAGGTTAAGGGTAAGGGTAAGGGTAAGGGTAAGGGTAAGGGTAAGGGTAAGGGTAAGGGTAAGCTTAAGGGTAAAAGCAAGGGTAAGGGTAAGGGTAAGGGTAAGGGTAAGGGTAAGGGTAAGGGTGAGGGTAAGGGTAAGGGTAAGGGTAAGGGTAAGGGTAAGGGTAAAGGTAAGGGTAAGGGTAAGCTTAAGGGTAAAAGCAAGGGTAAGGGTGAGGGTAAGGGTAAGGGTAAGGGTAAGGGTAAGGGTAAGGGTAAGGGTAAGGGTAGGGTAAGGGTAAGGGTAAGGGTAAGCTTAAGGGTAAAAGCAAGGGTAAGGGTGAGGGTAAGGGTAAGGGTAAGCCTAAGGGTAAAATCAAGGGTAAGGGTAAGGGTAAGGGTAAGGGTAAGGGTAAGCTTAAGGGTAAAAGCAAGGGTAAGGGTAAGGGTTAGGGTAAGGGTAAGGGTAAGCTTAAGGGTAAAAGCAAGGGTAAGGGTAAGGGTAAGGGTAAGGGTAAGGGTAAGGGTAAGGGTAAGCTTAAGGGTAAAAGCAAGGGTAAGGGTAAGGGTAAGGGTAAGGGTAAGGGTAAGGGTAAGGGTAAGGGTAAGGGTAAAGGTAAGGGTAAGCCTAAGGGTAAGCCTAAGGGTAAAAGCAAGGGTAAGGGTAAGGGTAAGGGTAAGGGTAAGGGTAAGGGTAAGGGTAAGGGTAAGGGTAAGGGTAAGGGTAAGGGTAAGGGTAAGGGTAAGGGTAAGGGTAAGGGTAAGGGTAAGGGTAAGGGTAAGCTTAAGGGTAAAAGCAAGGGTAAGGGTAAGGGTAAGGGTAAGGGTAAGCCTAAGGGTAAAAGCAAGGGTAAGGGTAAGGGTAAGGGTAAGGGTAAGGGTAAGCTTAAGGGTAAAAGCAAGGGTAAGGGTAAGGGTAAGGGTAAAGGTAAGGGTAAGGGTAAGGGTAAAGGTAAGGGTAAGCCTAAGGGTAAGGGTAAGGGTAAGGGTAAGGGTAAGGGTAAGGGTAAGGGTAAGGGTAAGGGTAAGGGTAAGGGTAAGGGTAAGGGTAAGGGTAAGGGTAAGGGTAAGGGTAAGGGTAAGGGTAAGGGTAAGGGTAAGGGTAAGGGTAAGGGGAAGGGTAAGGGTAAGGGTAAGGGTAAGGGTAAGGGTAAGGGTAAGGGTAAGGGTAAGGGTAAGGGTAAGGGTAAGGGTAAGGGTAAGGGTAAGGGTAAGGGTAAGGGTAAGGGTAAGGGTAAGGGTAAGGGTAAGCTTAAGGGTAAAAGCAAGGGTAAGGGTAAGGGTAAGGGTAAGGGTAAGGGTAAGGGTAAGGGTAAGGGTAAGGGTAAGGGTAAAGGTAAGCTTAAGGGTGAAAGCAAGGGTAAGGGTAAGGGTAAGGGTAAGGGTAAGCCTAAGGGTAAAAGCAAGGGTAAGGGTAAGGGTAAGGGTAAGGGTAAGGGTAAGCTTAAGGGTAAAAGCTAGGGTAAGGGTAAGGGTAAGCTTAAGGGTAAAAGCAAGGGTAAGGGTAAGTGTAAGGGTAAGGGTAAGGGTAAGGGTAAGGGTAAGGGTAAGCTTAAGGGTAAAAGCAAGGGTAAGGGTAAGGGTAAGGGTAAGGGTAAGGGTAAGGGTAAGGGTAAGGGTAAGGGTAAGGGTAAGGGTAAGGGTAAGGGTAAGGGTAAGGGTAAGGGTAAGGGTAAGTGTAAGGGTAAGGGTAATGGTAAGGGTAAGGGTAAGGGTAAGCTTAAGGGTAAAAGCAAGGGTAAGGGTAAGGGTAAGGGTAAAAGCAAGGGTAAGGGTAAGGGTAAGGGTAAGGGTAAGGGTTAGGGTAAGGGTAAGGGTAAGCCTAAGGGTAAAAGCAAGGGTAAGGGTAAGGGTAAGGGTAAGGGTAAGGGTAAGCTTAAGGGTAAAAGCAAGGGTAAGGGTAAGGGTAAGGGTAAGGGTAAGGGTAAGGGTAAGCTTAAGGGTAAAAGCAAGGGTAAGGGTAAGGGTAAGGGTAAGGGTAAGGGTAAGGGTAAGCTTAAGGGTAAAAGCAAGGGTAAGGGTAAGGGTAAGGGTAAGGGTAAGCCTAAGGGTAAAAGCAAGGGTAAGGGTAAGGGTAAGGGTAAGGGTAAGGGTAAGGGTAAGCTTAAGGGTAAAAGCAAGGGTAAGGGTAAGGGTAAGGGTAAGGGTAAGGGTAAGGGTAAGCTTAAGGGTAAAAGCAAGGGTAAGGGTAAGGGTAAGGGTAAGGGTAAGGGTAAGGGTAAGGGTAAGGGTAAGGGTAAGGGTAAGCTTGAGGGTAAAAGCAAGGGTAAGGGTAAGGGTAAGGGTAAGGGTAAGGGTAAGGGTAAGGGTAAGGGTAAGGGTAAGGGTAAGGGTAATTGTAAGGGTAAAGGTAAGGGTAACCCTAAGGGTAAAAGCAAGGGTAAGGGTAAGGGTAAGGGTAAGGGTAAGGGTAAGGGTAATGGTAAGGGTAAGGGTAAGGGTAAGGGTAAGGGTAAGGGTAAGGGTAAGGGTGAGGGTAAGGGTAAGGGTAAGGGTAAGGGTAAGGGTAAGCTTAAGGGTAAAAGCAACGGTAAGGATAAGGGTAAGGGTAAGGGTAAGCTTAAGGGTAAAAGCAAGGGTAAGGGTAAGGGTAAGGGTAAGGGTAAGCTTAAGGGTAAAAGCAAGGGTAAGGGTAAGGGTAAGGGTAAGGGTAAGGGTAAGGGTAAGGGTAAGGGTAAGGGTAAGGGTAAGGGTAAAGGTAAGGGTAAGCCTAAGGGTAAAAGCAAGGGTAAGGGTAAGGGTAAGGGTAAGGGTAAGGGTAAGGGTAAGGGTAAGGGTAAGGGTAAGGGTAAGTGTAAGGGTAAGGGTAAGGGTAAGGGTAAGGGTAAGGGAAGGGTAAGGGTGAGGGTAAGGGTAAGGGTAAGCTTAAGGGTAAAAGCAAGGGTAAGGGTAAGGGTAAGGGTAAGGGTAAGGGTAAGGGTAAGGGTAAGCTTAAGGGTAAAAGCAAGGGTAAGGGTAAAGGTAAGGGTAAGGGTAAGGGTAAGGGTAAGGGTAAGGGTAAAGGTAAGGGTAAGCCTAAGGGTAAAAGCAAGGGTAAGGGTAAGGGTAAGGGTAAGGGTAAGGGTAAGGGTAAAGGTAAGGGTAAGGGTAAGGGTAAGGGTAAGGGTAAGGGTAAGGGTAAGGGTGAGGGTAAGGGTGAGGGTAAGGGTAAGGGTAAGGGTAAGGGTAAGGGTAAGGGTAAGGGTAAGGGTAAGGGTAAGGGTAAGGGTAAGGGTAAGGGTAAGGGTAAGGGTAAGGGTAAGCGTAAGGGTAAGCTTAAGGGTAAGGGTAAGCTTAAGGGTAAAAGCAAGGGTAAGGGTAAGTGTAAGGGTAAGGGTAAGGGTAAGGGTAAGGGTAAGGGTAAGCTTAAGGGTAAAAGCAAGGGTAATGGTAAGGGTAAGGGTAAGGATAAGGGTAAGGGTAAGGGTAAGGGTAAGGGTAAGGGTAAGGGTAAGGGTAAGGGTAAGGGTAAGGGTAAGGGTAAGGGTAAGGGTAAGGGTAAGGGTAAGGGTAAGGGTAAGGGTAAGGGTAAGGGTAAGGGTAAGGGTAAGCTTAAGGGTAAAAGCAAGGGTAAGGGTAAGGGTAAGGGTAAAAGCAAGGGTAAGGGTTAGGGTAAGGGTAAGGGTAAGGGTTAGGGTAAGGGTAAGGGTAAGCCTAAGGGTAAAAGCAAGGGTAAGGGTAAGGGTAAGGGTAAGGGTAAGGGTAAGCTTAAGGGTAAAAGCAAGGGTAAGGGTAAGGGTAAGGGTAAGGGTAAGGGTAAGGGTAAGCTTAAGGGTAAAAGCAAGGGTAAGGGTAAGGGTAAGGGTAAGGGTAAGGGTAAGGGTAAGGGTAAGCTTAAGGGTAAAAGCAAGGGTAAGGGTAAGGGTAAGGGTAAGGGTAAGCCTAAGGGTAAAAGCAAGGGTAAGGGTAAGGGTAAGGGTAAGGGTAAGGGTAAGGGTAAGGGTAAGCTTAAGGGTAAAAGCAAGGGTAAGGGTAAGGGTAAGGGTAAGGGTAAGGGTAAGGGTAAGCTTAAGGGTAAAAGCAAGGGTAAGGGTAAGGTAAAGGGTAAGGGTAAGGGTAAGGGTAAGGGTAAGGGTAAGGGTAAGCTTAAGGGTAAAAGCAAGGGTAAGGGTAAGGGTAAGGGTAAGGGTAAGGGTAAGGGTAAGGGTAAGGGTAATTGTAAGGGTAAAGGTAAGGGTAACCCTAAGGGTAAAAGCAAGGGTAAGGGTAAGGGTAAGGGTAAGGGTAAGGGTAAGGGTAAGGGTAAGGGTAAGGGTAAGTGTAAGGGTAAGGGTAAGGGTAAGGGTAAGGGTAAGGGTAAGGGTAAGGGTAAGGGTAAGGGTAAGGGTAAGGGTAAGCTTAAGGGTAAAAGCAAGGGTAAGGATAAGGGTAAGGGTAAGGGTAAGCCTAAGGGTAAAAGCAAGGGTAAGGGTAAGGGTAAGCTTAAGGGTAAAAGCAAGGGTAAGGGTAAGGGTAAGGGTAAGGGTAAGGGTAAGGGTAAGGGTAAGGGTAAAGGTAAGGGTAAGCCTAAGGGTGAAAGCAAGGGTAAGGGTAAGGGTAAGGGTAAGGGTAAGGGTAAGGGTAAGGGTAAGGGTAAGGGTAAGGGTAAGTGTAAGGGTAAGGGTAAGGGTAAGGGTAAGGGTAAGGGAAGGGTAAGGGTAAGGGTAAGGGTAAGGGTAAGCTTAAGGGTAAAAGCAAGGGTAAGGGTAAGGGTAAGGGTAAGGGTAAGGGTAAGCTTAAGGGTAAAAGCAAGGGTAAGGGTAAGGGTAAGGGTAAGGGTAAGCCTAAGGGTAAAAGCAAGGGTAAGGGTAAGGGTAAGGGTAAGGGTAAGCTTAAGGGTAAAAGCAAGGGTAAGGGTAAAGGTAAGGGTAAGGGTAAGGGTAAGGGTAAGGGTAAAGGTAAGGGTAAGCCTAAGGGTAAAAGCAAGGGTAAGGGTAAGGGTGAGGGTAAGGTTAAGGGTAAAGGTAAGGGTAAGGGTAAGGGTAAGGGTAAGGGTAAGGGTAAGGGTAAGGGTAAGGGTAAGGGTAAGGGTAAGGGTAAGGGTAAGGGTAAGGGTAAGGGTAAGGGTAAGGGTAAGGGTAAGGGTAAGGGTAAGGGTAAGGGTAAGCGTAAGGGTAAGCTTAAGGGTAAGGGTAAGCTTAAGGGTAGAAGCAAGGGTAAGGGTAAGGGTAATGGTAAGGGTAAGGGTAAGGGTAAGGGTAAGGGTAAGGGTAAGGGTAAGCCTAAGGGTAAAAGCTAGGCTAAGGGTAAGGGTAAGGGTAAGGGTAAGGGTAAGCTTAAGGGTAAAAGCAAGGGTAAGGGTAAGGGTAATGGTAAGGGTAAGGGTAAGGGTAAGGGTAAGGGTAAGGGTAAGGGTAAGGGTAAGGGTAAGGGTAAGGGTAAGGGTAAGGGTAAGGGTAAGGGTAAGCTTAAGGGTAAAAGCAAGGGTAAGGGTAAGGGTAAGGGTAAGGGTAAGGGTAAGGGTAAGGGTAAGGGTAAGGGTTAGGGTAAGGGTAAGGGTAAGCCTAAGGGTAAAAGCAAGGGTAAGGGTAAGGGTAAGGGTAAGGGTAAGGGTAAGGGTAAGGGTAAGGGTAAGGGTAAGGGTAAGGGTAAGGGTAAGCTTAAGGGTAAAAGCAAGGGTAAGGGTAAGGGTAAGGGTAAGGGTAAGGGTAAGGGTAAGGGTAAGCTTAAGGGTAAAAGCAAGGGTAAGGGTAAGGGTAAGGGTAAGGGTAAGGGTAAGGGTAAGGGTAAGCTTAAGGGTAAAAGCAAGGGTAAGGGTAAGGGTAAGGGTAAGGGTAAGGGTAAGGGTAAAGGTAAGGTTAAGCCTAAGGGTAAAAGCAAGGGTAAGGGTAAGGGTAAGGGTAGGGGTAAGGGTAAGGGTAAGGGTAAGGGTAAGGGTAAGGGTAAGGGTAAGGGTAAGGGTAAGGGTAAGGGTAAGGGTAAGGGTAAGGGTAAGGGTAAGGGTAAGGGTAAGCCTAAGGGTAAAAGCAAGGGTAAGGGTAAGGGTAAGGGTAAGGGTAAGGGTAAGCTTAAGGGTAAAAGCAAGGGTATGGGTAAGGGTAAGGGTAAGGGTAAGGGTAAGGGTAAGGGTAAGGGTAAGGGTAAGGGTAAGGGTAAGGGTAAGCTTAAGAGTAAAAGCAAGGGTAAGGGTAAGGGTAAGGGTAAGGGTAAGGGTAAGGGTAAGGGTAAGCCTAAGGGTAAAAGCAAGGGTAAGGGTAAGGGTAAGGGTAAGGGTAAGCTTAAGGGTAAAAGCAAGGGTAAGGGTAAGGGTAAGGGTAAGGGTAAGGGTAAAGGTAAGGGTAAGCCTAAGGGTAAGAGCAAGGGTAAGGGTAAGGGTAAGGGTAAGGGTAAGGGTAAGGGTAAGGGTAAGGGTAAGGGTAAGGGTAAGGGTAAGGGTAAGGGTAAGGGTAAGGGTAAGGGTAAGGGTAAGGGTAAGGGTAAGGGTAAGGGCAAGGGTAAGGGTAAGGGTAAGCTTAAGGGTAAAAGGAAGGGTAAGGGTAAGGGTAAGGGTAAGGGTAAGCCTAAGGGTAAAAGCAAGGGTAAGGGTAAGGGTAAGGGTAAGCTTAAGGGTAAAAGCAAGGGTAAGGGTAAGGGTAAGGGTAAGGGTAAGGGTGAGGGTAAGGGTAAGGGTAAGGGTGAGGGTAAGGGTAAGGGTAAGGGTAAGCTTAAGGGTAAAAGCAAGGGTAAGGGTAAGGGAAGGGTAAGGGTAAGGGTAAGGGTAAGGGTAAGCTTAAGGGTAAAAGCAAGGGTAAGGGTAAGGGTAAGGGTAAGGGTAAGGGTAAGGGTAAGGGTAAGGGTAAGGGTAAAGGTAAGGGTAAGCCTAAGGGTAAAAGCAAGGGTAAGGGTAAGGGTAAGGGTAAGGGTAAGGGTAAGGGTAAGGGTAAGGGTAAGGGTAAGGGTAAGGGTAAGGGTAAGGGTAAGGGTAAGGGTAAGGGTAAGGGTAAGGGTAAGGGTAAGGGTAAGGGTAAGGGTAAGGGTAAGCTTAAGGGTAAAAGCAAGAGTAAGGGTAAGGGTAAGGGTAAGGGTAAGCCTAAGGGTAATAGCAAGGGTAAGGGAAAGGGTAAGGGTAAGGGTTAACTTAAGGGTAAAAGCAAGGGTAAGGGTAGGGGTAAGGGTAAGGGTAAGGGTAAGGGTAAGGGTAAGGGTAAGGGTAAGGGTAAGGGTAAGGGTAAGGGTAAGGGTAAGGGTAAGCTTAAGGGTAAAAGCAAGGGTAAGGGTAAGGGTAAGGGTAAGGGTAAGGGTAAGGGTAAGGGTAAGGGTAAGGGTAAGGGTAAGGGTAAGGGTAAGGGTAAGGGTAAGACTAAGGGTAAAAGCAAGGGTAAGGGTAAGGGTAAGGGTAAGGGTAAGGGTAAGCTTAAGGGTAAAAGCAAGGGTAAGGGTAAGGGTAAGGGTAAGGGTAAGCTTAAGGGTAAAAGCAAGGGTAAGGGTAAGGGTAAGGGTAAGGGTAAGGGTAAGGGTAAGCTTAAGGGTAAAAGCAAGGGAAAGGGTAAGGGTAAGGGTAAGGGTAAGGGTAAGGGTAAGGGTAAGGGTAAAGGTAAGGGTAAGCCTAAGGGTAAAAGCAAGGGTAAGGGTAAGGGTAAGGGTAAGGGTAAGGGTAAGGGTAAGGGTAAGGGTAAGGGTAAGGGTAAGGGTAAGGTTAAGGGTAAGGGTAAGGGTAAGGGTAAGGGTAAGGGTAAGGGTAAGGGTAAGGGTAAGGGTAAGGGTAAGGGTAAGCCTAAGGGTAAAAGCAAGGGAAAGGGTAAGGGTAAGGGTAAGCTTAAGGGTAAAAGCAAGGGTAAGGGTAAGTGTAAGGGTAAGGGTAAGGGTAAGGGTAAGGGTAAGCTTAAGGGTTAAAGCAAGGGTGAGGGTAAGGGTAAGGGTAAGGGTAAGGGTAAGGGTTAGGGTGAGGGTAAGGGTGAGGGTAAGGGTAAGGGTAAGGGTAAGGGTAAGGGTAAGGGTAAGGGTAAGGGTAAGCTTAAGGGTAAAGGCAAGGGTAAGGGTAAGCCTAAGGGTAAAAGCAAGGGTAAGGGTAAGGGTAAGGGTAAGGGTAAGGGTAAGCTTAAGGGTAAAAGCAGGGGTAAGGGTAAGGGTAAGGGTAAGGGTAAGGGTAAGGGTAAGGGTAAGGGTAAGCTTAAGGGTAAAAGCAAGGGTAAGGGTAAGGGTAAGGGTAAGGGTAAGGGTAAAGGTAAGGGTAAGCCTAAGGGTAAAAGCAAGGGTAAGGGTAAGGGTAAGGGTAAGGGTAAGGGTAAGGGTAAGGGTAAGGGTAAGGGTAAGGGTAAGCTTAAGGGTAAAAGCAAGGGTAAGGGTAAGGGTAAGGGTAAGGGTAAGGGTAAGGGTAAGGGTAAGCTTAAGGGTAAAAGCAAGGGTAAGGGTAAGGGTAAGGGTAAGGGTAAGGGTAAGGGTAAGGGTAAGGGTAAGGGTAAAGGTAAGGGTAAGCCTAAGGGTAAAAGCAAGGGTAAGGGTAAGGGTAAGGGTAAGGGTAAGGGAAAGGGTAAGGGTAAGGGTAAGGGTAAGGTTAAGGGTAAGGGTAAGGGTAAGGGTAAGGGTAAGCTTAAGGGTAAAAGCAAGGGTAAGGGTAAGGGTAAGGGTAAGCCTAAGGGTAAAAGCAAGGGTAAGGGTAAGGGTAAGGGTAAGGGTAAGGGTAAGGGTAAGGGTAAGCTTAAGGGTAAAAGCAAGGGTTAGGGTAAGGGTAAGGGTAAGGGTAAGGGTAAGGGTAAGGGTAAGGGTAAGGGTAAGGGTAAGGGTAAGGGTAAGGGTAAGGGTAAGCTTAAGGGTAAAAGCAAGAGTAAGGGTAAGGGTCAGGGTAAGGGTAAGGGTAAGGGTAAAGGTAAGGGTAAACCTAAGGGTAAAAGCAAGGGTAAGGGTAAGGGTAAGGGTAAGGGTAAGGGTAAGGGTAAGGGTAAGCTTAAGGGTAAGAGCAAGGGTAAGGGTAAGGGTAAGGGTAAGGGTAAGGGTAAGGGTAAAGGTAAGGGTAAGCCTAAGGGTAAAAGCAAGGGTAAGGGTAAGGGTAAGGGTAAGGGTAAGGATAAGGGTAAGGGTAAGGGTAAGGGTAAGGGTAAGGGTAAGTTTAAGGTTAAGGGTAAGGGTAAGGGTAAGGGTAAGCCTAAGGGTAAAAGCAAGGGTAAGGGTAAGGGTAAGGGTAAGGGTAAGGGTAAGCTTAAGGGTAAAAGCAAGGGTAAGGGTAAGGGTAAGGGTAAGGGTAAGGGTAAGGGTAAGCTTAAGGGTAAAAGCAAGGGTAAGGGTAAGGGTAAGGGTAAGGGTAAGGGTAAGGGTAAGGGTAAGGGTAAGGGTAAGCTTAAGGGTAAAAGCAAGGGTAAGGGTAAGGGTAAGGGTAAGGGTAAGGGTAAGGGTAAGGGTAAGGGTAAGGGTAAGGGTAAGCTTAAGGGTTAAAGCAAGGGTAAGGGTAAGGGTAAGGGTAAGGGTAAGGGTAAGGGTAAGGGTAAGGTTAAGCTTAAGGGTAAAAGCAAGGGTAAGGGTAAGGGTAAGGGTAAGGGTAAGGGTAAGGGTAAGGGTAACGGTAAGGGTAAGCCTAAGGGTAAAAGCAAGGGTAAGGGTAAGGGTAAGGGTAAGGGTAAGGGTAAGGGTAAGGGTAAGGGTAAGGGTAAGGGTAAGGGTAAGGGTAAGGGTAAGGGTAAGGGTAAGGGTAAGGGTAAGGGTAAGGGTAAGGGTAAGGGTAAGGGTAAGTGTAAGGGTAAGGGTAAGGGTAAGGGTAAGCCTAAGGGTAAAAGCAAGGGTAAGGGTAAGGGTAAGGGTAAAGGTAAGGGTAAGGGTAAACTTAAGGGTAAAAGCAAGGGTAAGGGTAAGGGTAAGGGTAAGGGTAAGGGTAAGGGTAAGCTTAAGGGTAAAAGCAAGGGTTAGGGTAAGGGTAAGGGTAAGGGTAAGGGTAAGGGTAAGGGTAAGGGTAAGGGTAAGGGTAAGCTTAAGGGTAAAAGCAAGGGTAAGGGTAAGGGTAAGGGTAAGGGTAAGGGTAAGGGTAAGGGTAAGGGTAAGGGTAAGGTTAAGGGTAAGGGTAAGGGTAAGGGTAAGCCTAAGGGTAAAAGCAAGGGTAAGGGTAAGGGTAAGGGTAAGGGTAAGGGTAAGCTTAAGGGTAAAAGCAAGGGTAAGGGTAAGGGTAAGGGTAAGGGTAAGGGTAAGGGTAAGGGTAAGCTTAAGGGTAAAAGCAAGGGTAAGGGTAAGGGTAAGGGTAAGGGTAAGGGTAAGGGTAAGGGTAAGGGTAAGGGTAAGGGTAAGGGTAAGCTTAAGGGTAAAAGCAATGGTAAGGGTAAGGGTAAGGGTAAGGGTAAGGGTAAGGGTAAGGGTAAGGGTAAGGGTAAGGGTAAGGGTAAGGGTAAGGGTAAGGGTAAGCTTAAGGGTAAAAGCAAGGGTAAGGGTAAGGGTAAGGGTAAGGGTAAGGGTAAGGGTAAGGGTAAGCTTAAGGGTAAAAGCAAGGGTAAGGGTAAGGGTAAGGGTAAGGGTAAGGGTAAGGGTAAAGGTAAGGGTAAGCCTAAGGGTAAAAGCAAGGGTAAGGGTAAGGGTAAGGGTAAGGGTAAGGGTAAGGGTAAGGGTAAGGGTAAGGGTAAGGGTAAGGGTAAGGGTAATGGTAAGGGTAAGGGTAAGGGTAAGGGTAAGTGTAAGGGTAAGGGTAAGGGTAAGGGTAAGCCTAAGGGTAAAAGCAAGGGTAAGGGTAAGGGTAAGGGTAAGGGTAAGGGTAAGGGTAAACTTAAGGGTAAAAGCAAGGGTAAGGGTAAGGGTAAGGGTAAGGGTAAGGGTAAGGGTAAGCTTAAGGGTAAAAGCAAGGGTTAGGGTAAGGGTAAGGGTAAGGGTAAGGGTAAGGGTAAGCCTAAGGGTAAAAGCAAGGGTGAGGGTAAGGGTAAGGGTAAGGGTAAGGGTATGGGTAAGGGTAAGCTTAAGGGTAAAAGCAAGGGTAAGGGTAAGGGTAAGGGTAAGGGTAAGCCTAAGGGTAAAAGCAAGGGTAAGGGTAAGGGTAAGGGTAAGGGTAAGGGTAAGGGTAAGCTTAAGGGTAAAAGCAAGGGTAAGGGTAAGGGTAAGGGTAAGGGTAAGGGTAAGGGTAAGGGTAAGGGTAAGGGTAAGGGTAAGGGTAAGCTTAAGGGTAAAAGCAAGGGCAAGGGTAAGGGTAAGGGTAAGGGTAAGGGTAAGGGTAAGGGTAAGGGTAAGGGAAAGGGTAAAGGTAAGGGTGAGCCTAAGGGTAAAAGCAAGGGTAAGGGTAAGGGTAAGGGTAAGGGTAAGGGTAAGGGTAAGGGTAAGGGTAAGGGTAAGGGTAAGGGTAAGGGTAAGGGTAAGGGTAAGGGTAAGGGTAAGGGTAAGGATAAGGGTAAGGGTAAGGGTAAGGGTAAGGGTAAGGGTAAGGGTAAGGGTAAGGGTAAGCTTAAGGGTAAAAGCAAGGGTACGGGTAAGGGTAAGGGTAAGGGTAAGCCTAAGGGTAAAAGCAAGGGTAAGGGTGAGGATAAGGATAAGGGTAAGGGTAAGCTTAAGGGTAAAAGCAAGGGTAAGGGTAAGGGTAAGGGTAAGGGTAAGGGTAAGGGTAAGCTTAAGGGTAAAAGCAAGGGTAAGGGTAAGGGTAAGGGTAAGGGTAAGGGTAAGGGTAAGGGTAAGAGTAAGCTTAAGGGTAAAAGCAAGGGTAAGGGTAAGGGTAAGGGTAAGGGTAAGGGTAAAGGTAAGGGTAAGCCTAAGGGTAAAAGCAAGGGTAAGGGTAAGGGTAAGGGTAAGGGTAAGGGTAAGGGTAAGGGTAAGGGTAAGGGTAAGGGTAAGCTTAAGGGTAAAAGCAAGGGTAAGGGTAAGGGTAAGGGTAAGGGTAAGGGTAAGGGTAAGGGTAAGCTTAAGGGTAAAAGCAAGGGTAAGGGTAAGGGTAAGGGTAAGGGTAAGGGTAAGGGTAAGGGTAAGGGTAAGGGTAAAGGTAAGGGTAAGCCTAAGGGTAAAAGCAAGGGTAAGGGTAAGGGTAAGGGTAAGGGTAAGGGAAAGGGTAAGGGTAAGGGTAAGGGTAAGGTTAAGGGTAAGGGTAAGGGTAAGGGTAAGGGTGAGCTTAAGGGTAAAAGCAAGGGTAAGGGTAAGGGTAAGGGTAAGCCTAAGGGTAAAAGCAAGGGTAAGGGTAAGGGTAAGGGTAAGGGTAAGGGTAAGGGTAAGGGTAAGCTTAAGGGTAAAAGCAAGGGTTAGGGTAAGGGTAAGGGTAAGGGTAAGGGTAAGGGTAAGGGTAAGGGTAAGGGTAAGGGTAAGGGTAAGGGTAAGGGTAAGGGTAAGCTTAAGGGTAAAAGCAAGAGTAAGGGTAAGGGTCAGGGTAAGGGTAAGGGTAAGGGTAAAGGTAAGGGTAAACCTAAGGGTAAAAGCAAGGGTAAGGGTAAGGGTAAGGGTAAGGGTAAGGGTAAGGGTAAGGGTAAGCTTAAGGGTAAGAGCAAGGGTAAGGGTAAGGGTAAGGGTAAGGGTAAGGGTAAGGGTAAAGGTAAGGGTAAGCCTAAGGGTAAAAGCAAGGGTAAGGGTAAGGGTAAGGGTAAGGGTAAGGATAAGGGTAAGGGTAAGGGTAAGGGTAAGGGTAAGGGTAAGTTTAAGGTTAAGGGTAAGGGTAAAGGTAAGGGTAAGCCTAAGGGTAAAAGCAAGGGTAAGGGTAAGGGTAAGGGTAAGGGTAAGGGTAAGCTTAAGGGTAAAAGCAAGGGTAAGGGTAAGGGTAAGGGTAAGGGTAAGGGTAAGGGTAAGCTTAAGGGTAAAAGCAAGGGTAAGGGTAAGGGTAAGGGTAAGGGTAAGGGTAAGGGTAAGGGTAAGGGTAAGGGTAAGCTTAAGGGTAAAAGCAAGGGTAAGGGTAAGGGTAAGGGTAAGGGTAAGGGTAAGGGTAAGGGTAAGGGTAAGGGTAAGGGTAAGCTTAAGGGTTAAAGCAAGGGTAAGGGTAAGGGTAAGGGTAAGGGTAAGGGTAAGGGTAAGGGTAAGGTTAAGCTTAAGGGTAAAAGCAAGGGTAAGGGTAAGGGTAAGGGTAAGGGTAAGGGTAAGGGTAAGGGTAACGGTAAGGGTAAGCCTAAGGGTAAAAGCAAGGGTAAGGGTAAGGGTAAGGGTAAGGGTAAGGGTAAGGGTAAGGGTAAGGGTAAGGGTAAGGGTAAGGGTAAGGGTAAGGGTAAGGGTAAGGGTAAGGGTAAGGGTAAGGGTAAGGGTAAGGGTAAGGGTAAGGGTAAGGGTAAGTGTAAGGGTAAGGGTAAGGGTAAGGGTAAGCCTAAGGGTAAAAGCAAGGGTAAGGGTAAGGGTAAGGGTAAAGGTAAGGGTAAGGGTAAACTTAAGGGTAAAAGCAAGGGTAAGGGTAAGGGTAAGGGTAAGGGTAAGGGTAAGGGTAAGCTTAAGGGTAAAAGCAAGGGTTAGGGTAAGGGTAAGGGTAAGGGTAAGGGTAAGGGTAAGGGTAAGGGTAAGGGTAAGCTTAAGGGTAAAAGCAAGGGTAAGGGTAAGGGTAAGGGTAAGGGTAAGGGTAAGGGTAAGGGTAAGGGTAAGGGTAAGGTTAAGGGTAAGGGTAAGGGTAAGGGTAAGCCTAAGGGTAAAAGCAAGGGTAAGGGTAAGGGTAAGGGTAAGGGTAAGGGTAAGCTTAAGGGTAAAAGCAAGGGTAAGGGTAAGGGTAAGGGTAAGGGTAAGGGTAAGGGTAAGGGTAAGCTTAAGGGTAAAAGCAAGGGTAAGGGTAAGGGTAAGGGTAAGGGTAAGGGTAAGGGTAAGGGTAAGGGTAAGGGTAAGGGTAAGGGTAAGCTTAAGGGTAAAAGCAATGGTAAGGGTAAGGGTAAGGGTAAGGGTAAGGGTAAGGGTAAGGGTAAGGGTAAGGGTAAGGGTAAGGGTAAGGGTAAGGGTAAGGGTAAGCTTAAGGGTAAAAGCAAGGGTAAGGGTAAGGGTAAGGGTAAGGGTAAGGGTAAGGGTAAGGGTAAGCTTAAGGGTAAAAGCAAGGGTAAGGGTAAGGGTAAGGGTAAGGGTAAGGGTAAGGGTAAAGGTAAGGGTAAGCCTAAGGGTAAAAGCAAGGGTAAGGGTAAGGGTAAGGGTAAGGGTAAGGGTAAGGGTAAGGGTAAGGGTAAGGGTAAGGGTAATGGTAAGGGTAAGGGTAAGGGTAAGGGTAAGTGTAAGGGTAAGGGTAAGGGTAAGGGTAAGCCTAAGGGTAAAAGCAAGGGTAAGGGTAAGGGTAAGGGTAAGGGTAAGGGTAAGGGTAAACTTAAGGGTAAAAGCAAGGGTAAGGGTAAGGGTAAGGGTAAGGGTAAGGGTAAGGGTAAGCTTAAGGGTAAAAGCAAGGGTTAGGGTAAGGGTAAGGGTAAGGGTAAGGGTAAGGGTAAGCCTAAGGGTAAAAGCAAGGGTGAGGGTAAGGGTAAGGGTAAGGGTAAGGGTATGGGTAAGGGTAAGCTTAAGGGTAAAAGCAAGGGTAAGGGTAAGGGTAAGGGTAAGGGTAAGCCTAAGGGTAAAAGCAAGGGTAAGGGTAAGGGTAAGGGTAAGGGTAAGGGTAAGGGTAAGCTTAAGGGTAAAAGCAAGGGTAAGGGTAAGGGTAAGGGTAAGGGTAAGGGTAAGGGTAAGGGTAAGGGTAAGGGTAAGGGTAAGGGTAAGCTTAAGGGTAAAAGCAAGGGCAAGGGTAAGGGTAAGGGTAAGGGTAAGGGTAAGGGTAAGGGTAAGGGTAAGGGAAAGGGTAAAGGTAAGGGTGAGCCTAAGGGTAAAAGCAAGGGTAAGGGTAAGGGTAAGGGTAAGGGTAAGGGTAAGGGTAAGGGTAAGGGTAAGGGTAAGGGTAAGGGTAAGGGTAAGGGTAAGGGTAAGGGTAAGGGTAAGGGTAAGGGTAAGGATAAGGGTAAGGGTAAGGGTAAGGGTAAGGGTAAGGGTAAGGGTAAGGGTAAGGGTAAGCTTAAGGGTAAAAGCAAGGGTACGGGTAAGGGTAAGGGTAAGGGTAAGCCTAAGGGTAAAAGCAAGGGTAAGGGTGAGGATAAGGATAAGGGTAAGGGTAAGCTTAAGGGTAAAAGCAAGGGTAAGGGTAAGGGTAAGGGTAAGGGTAAGGGTAAGGGTAAGCTTAAGGGTAAAAGCAAGGGTAAGGGTAAGGGTAAGGGTAAGGGTAAGGGTAAGGGTAAGGGTAAGAGTAAGCTTAAGGGTAAAAGCAAGGGTAAGGGTAAGGGTAAGGGTAAGGGTAAGGGTAAAGGTAAGGGTAAGCCTAAGGGTAAAAGCAAGGGTAAGGGTAAGGGTAAGGGTAAGGGTAAGGGTAAGGGTAAGGGTAAGGGTAAGGGTAAGGTTAAGGGTAAGGGTAAGGGTAAGGGTAAGGGTAAGGGTAAGGGTAAGGGTAAGCTTAAGGGTAAATGTAAGGGTAAGGGTAAGGGTAAGGGTAAGCCTAAGGGTAAAAGCAAGGGTAAGGGTAAGGGTAAGGGTAAGGGTAAGGGTAAGCTTAAGGGTAAAAGCAAGGGAAAGGGTAAGGGTAAGGGTAAGGGTAAAGGTAAGGGTAAGCCTAAGGGTAAAAGCAAGGGTAAGGGTAAGGGTAAGGGTATGGGTAAAAGCAAGGGTAAGGGTAAGGGTAAGGGTAAGGGTAAGGGTAAGTGTAAGGGTAAGGGTAAGGGTAAGCCTAAGGGTAAAAGCAAGGGTAAGGGTAAGGGTAAGGGTAACGGTAAGGGTAAGGGTAAGGGTAAGGGTAAGGGTAAGGGTAAGGGTAAGGGTAAGGGTAAGGGTAAGGGTAAGGGTAAGGGTAAGGGTAAGGGTAAGGGTAAGGGTAAGGGTAAGCTTAAGGGTAAAAGCAAGGGTAAGGGTAAGGGTAAGGGTAAGGGTAAGCCTAAGGGTAAAATCAAGGGTAAGGGTAAGGGTAAGGGTAAGGGTAAGGGTAAGGGTAAGGGTAAGGGTAAGGGTAAGCTTAAGGGTAAAAGCAAGGGTAAGGGTAAGGGTAAGGGTAAGGGTAAGGGTAAGGGTAAGGGTAAGGGTAAGGGTAAGGGTAAAGGTAAGGGTAAGCCTAAGGGTAAAAGCAAGGGTAAGGGTAAGGGTAAGGGTAAGGGTAAGGGTAAGGGTAAGGGTAAGGGTAAGGGTAAGGGTAAGGGTAAGGGTAAGGGTAAGGGTAAGGGTAAGGGTAAGGGTAAGGGTAAGGGTAAGGGTAAGGGTAAGGGTAAGGGTAAGGGTAAGGGTAAGGGTAAGGGTAAGGGTAAGGGTAAGGGTAAGGGTAAGTGTAAGGGTAAGGGTATGCTTAAGGGTAAAAGCAAGGGTAAGGGTAAGGGTAAGGGTAAGGGTAAGCCTAAGGGTAAAAGCAAGGGTAAGGGTAAGGGTAAGGGTAAGGGTAAGGGTAAGGGTAAGGGTAAGCTTAAGGGTAAAAGCAAGGGTAAGGGTAAGGGTAAGGGTAAGGGTAAGGGTAAGGGTAAGCTTAAGGGTAAAAGCAAGGGTAAGGGTAAGGGTAAGGGTAAGGGTAAGGGTAAGGGTAAGGGTAAGCTTAAGGGTAAAAGCAAGGGTAAGGGTTAGGGTAAGGGTAAGGGTAAGGGTAAGGGTAAGGGTAAAGGTTAGGGTAAGCCTAAGGGTAAAAGCAAGGGTAAGGGTAAGGGTAAGGGTAAGGGTAAGGGTAAGGGTAAGGGTAAGGGTAAGGGTAAGGGTAAGGGTAAGGGTAAGGGTAAGGGTAAGGGTAAGGGTAAGGGTAAGGGTAAGGGTAAGGGTAAGGGTAAGGGTAAGGGTAAGGGTAAGGGTAAGGGTAAGGGTAAGGGTAAGGGTAAGGGTAAGGGTAAGGGTAAGGCTAAGGGTAAGCTTAAGGGTAAAAGCAAGGGTAAGGGTAAGGGTAAGGGTAAGGGTAAGCCTAAGGGTAAAAGCAAATGTAAGGGTAAGGGTAAGGGTAAGGGTAAGGGTAAGCTTAAGGGTAAAAGCAAGGTAAGGGTAAGGGTAAGGGTAAGGGTAAGGGTAAGGGTAAGGGTAAGGGAAAAGGTAAGGGTAAGCCTAAGGGTAAAAGCAAGGGTAAGGGTAAGGGTAAGGGTAAGGGTAAGGGTAAGGGTAAGGGTAAGGGTAAGGGTAAGGGTAAGGGTAAGGGTAAGCTTAAGGGTAAAAGCAAGGGTAAGGGTGAGGGTAAGGGTAAGGGTAAGGGTAAGGGTAAGGGTAAGGGTAAGGGTAAGGGTAAGGGTAAGGGTAAGCTTAAGGGTAAAAGCAAGGGTAAGGGTAAGGGTAAGGGTAAGGGTAAGCCTAAGGGTAAAAGCAAGGGTAAGGGTAAGGGTAAGGGTAAGGGTAAGGGTAAGGGTAAGAGTAAGGGTAAGCTTAAGGGTAAAAGCAAGGGTAAGGGTAAGGGTAAGGGTAAGGGTAAGGGTAAGGGTAAGGGTAAGGGTAAGGGTAAGGGTAAGCTTAAGGGTAAAAGCAAGGGTAAGGGTAAGGGTAAAGGTAAGGGTAAGGGTAAGGGTAAGGGTAAGGGTAAGGGTAAGGGTAAGGGTAAGGGTAAGGGTAAGGGTAAGGGTAAGGGTAAGGGTAAGGGTAAGGGTAAGGGTAAGGGTAAGGGTAAGGGTAAGGGTAAGCTTAAGGGTAAGAGCAAGGGTAAGGGTAAGGGTAAGGGTAAGGGTAAGGGTAAAGGTAAGGGTAAGCCTAAGGGTAAAAGCAAGGGTAAGGGTAAGGGTAAGGGTAAGGGTGAGGGTAAGGTTAAGGGTAATGGTAAGGGTAAGGGTAAGGGTAAGGGTAAGGGTAAGGGTAAGGGTGAGGGTAAGGGTAAGGGTAAGCTTAAGGGTAAGAGCAAGGGTAAGGGTAAGGGTAAGGGTAAGGGTAAGGGTAAGGGTAAAGGTAAGGGTAAGCCTAAGGGTAAAAGCAAGGATAAGGGTAAGGTTAAGGGTAAGGGTAAGGGTAAGGGTAAGGGTAAGGGTAAGGGTAAGGGTAAGGGTAAGCTTAAGGGTAAGAGCAAGGGTAAGGGTAAGGGTAAGGGTAAGGGTAAGGGTGAAGGTAAGGGTAAGCCTAAGGGTAAAAGCAAGGGTAAGGGTAAGGGTAAGGGTAAGGGTAAGGGTAAGGGTAAGGGTAAGGGTAAGGGTAAGGGTAAGGGTAAGGGTAAGGGTAAGGGTAAGGGTAAGGGTGAGCCTAAGGGTAAAAGCAAGGGTAAGGGTAAGGGTAAGGGTAAGGGTAAGGGTAAGCTTAAGGGTAAAAGCAAGGGTAAGAGTAAGGGTAAGGGTAAGGGTAAGGGTAAGGGTAAGCTTAAGGGTAAAAGCAAGGGTAAGGGTAAGGGTAAGGGTAAGGGTAAGGGTACGGGTAAGGGTAAGGGTAAGGGTAAGGGTAAGGGTAACGGTAAGCTTAAGGGTAAAAGCAAGGGTAAGGGTAAGGGTAAGGGTAAGGGTAAGGGTAAGGGTAAGCTCAAGGGTAAAAGCAAGGGTAAGGGTAAGGGTAAGGGTAAGGGTAAGGGAAAGGGTAAGGGTAAGGGTAAAGGTAAGGGTAAGCCTAAGGGTAAAAGCAAGGGTAAGGATAAGGGTAAGGGTAAGGGTAAGGGTAAGGGTAAGGGTAAGGGTAAGGGTAAGGGAAAGGGTAAGGGTAAGGTTAAGGGTAAGGGTAAGGGTAAGGGTAAGGGTAAGGGTAAGGGTAAGCTTAAGGGTAAAAGCAAAGGTAAGGGTAAGGGTAAGGGTAAGGGTAAGGGTAAGCTTAAGGGTAAAAGCAAGGGTAAGGGTAAGGGTGAGGGTAAGGGTAAGGGTAAGGGTAAGGGTAAGCTTAAGGGTAAAAGCAAGGGTAAGGGTTAGGGTAAGGGTAAGGGTAAGGGTAAGGGTAAGGGTAAGTGTAAAGGTTAGGGTAAGCCTAAGGGTAAAAGCAAGGGTAAGGGTAAGGGTAAGGGTAAGGGTAAGGGTAAGGGTAAGGGTAAGGGTAAGGGTAAGGGTAAGGGTAAGGGTAAGGGTAAGGGTAAGGGTAAGGGTAAGGGTAAGGGTAAGGGTAAGGGTAAGGGTAAGGGTAAGGGTAAGGGTAAGCTTAAGGTTAAAAGCAAGGGTAAGGGTAAGGGTAAGGGTAAGGGTAAGCCTAAGGGTAAAAGCAAATGTAAGGGTAAGGGTAAGGGTAAGGGTAAGGGTAAGCTTAAGGGTAAAAGCAAGGTAAGGGTAAGGGTAAGGGTAAGGGTAAGGGTAAGGGTAAGGGTAAGGGAAAAGGTAAGGGTAAGCCTAAGGGTAAAAGCAAGGGTAAGGGTAAGGGTAAGGGTAAGGGTAAGGGTAAGGGTAAGGGTAAGGGTAAGGGTTAGGGTAAGGGTAAGGGTAAGGGTAAGGGTAAGGGTAAGGGTAAGGGTAAGGGTAAGGGTAAGGGTAAGGGTAAGGGTAAGGGTAAGGGTAAGGGTAAGGGTAAGGGTAAGCTTAAGGGTAAAAGCAAGGGTAAGGGTAAGGGTAAGGGTAAGGGTAAGGGTAAGGGTAAGGGTAAGGGTAAGGGTAAGGGTAAGGGAAAGGGTAAGGGTAAGGGTAAGCTTAAGGGTAAAACCAAAGGTAAGGGTAAGGGTAAGGGTAAGGGTAAGCCTAAGGGTAAAAGCAAGGGTAAGGGTTAGGGTAAGGGTAAGGGTAAGGGTAAGGGTAAGGGTAAGCTTAAGGGTAAAAGCAAGGGTAAGGGTAAGGGTAAGGGTAAGGGTAAGGGTAAGGGTAAGGGTAAGCTTAAGGGTAAAAGCAAGGGTAAGGGTAAGGGTAAGGGTAAGGGTAAGGGTAAGGGTAAGGGTAAGGGTAAGGGTAAGGGTAAGGGTAAGGGTAAGGGTAAGGGTAAGGGTAAGGGTAAGGGTAAGGGTAAGGGTAAGGGTAAGGGTAAGGGTAAGGGTAAGCTTAAGGGTAAGAGCAAGGGTAAGGGTAAGGGTAAGGGTAAGGGTAAGGGTAAAGGTAAGGGTAAGCCTAAGGGTAAAAGCAAGGGTAAGGGTAAGGGTAAGGGTAAGGGTGAGGGTAAGGGTAAGGGTAATGGTAAGGGTAAGGGTAAGGGTAAGGGTAAGGGTAAGGGTAAGGGTAAGGGTAAGGGTAAGGGTGAGGGTAAGGGTAAGGGTAAGCTTAAGGGTAAGAGCAAGGGTAAGGGTAAGGGTAAGGGTAAGGGTAAGGGTAAAGGTAAGGGTAAGCCTAAGGGTAAAAGCAAGGATAAGGGTAAGGGTAAGGGTAAGGGTAAGGGTAAGGGTAAGGGTAAGGGTAAGGGTAAGGGTAAGGGTAAGGGTAAGGGTAAGCTTAAGGGTAAGAGCAAGGGTAAGGGTAAGGGTAAGGGTAAGGGTGAGGGTGAAGGTAAGGGTAAGCCTAAGGGTAAAAGCAAGGGTAAGGGTAAGGGTAAGGGTAAGGGTAAGGGTAAGGGTAAGGGTAAGGGTAAGGGTAAGGGTAAGGGTAAGGGTAAGGGTAAGGGTAAGCCTAAGGGTAAAAGCAAGGGTAAGGGTAAGGGTAAGGGTAAGGGTAAGGGTAAGCTTAAGGGTAAAAGCAAGGGTAAGGGTAAGGGTAAGGGTAAGGGTAAGGGTAAGGGTAAGCTTAAGGGTAAAAGCAAGGGTAAGGGTAAGGGTAAGGGTAAGGGTAAGGGTAAGGGTACGGGTAAGGGTAAGGGTAAGGGTAAGGGTAAGGGTAAGCTTAAGGGTAAAAGCAAGGGTAAGGGTAAGGGTAAGGGTAAGGGTAAGGGTAAGGGTAAGCTTAAGGGTAAACGCAAAGGTTAAGGGTAAGGGTAAGGTTAAGGGTAAGGGTAAGGATAAGGGTAAAGGTAAGGGTAAGCCTAAGGGTAAAAGCAAGGGTAAGGGTAAGGGTAAGGGTAAGGGTAAGGGTAAGGGTAAGGGTAAGGGTAAGGGTAAGGGTAAGGGTAAGGGTAAGGGAAAGGGTAAGGGTAAGGTTAAGGGTAAGGGTAAGGGTAAGGGTAAGGGTAAGCCTAAGGGTAAAAGCAAGGGTAAGGGTAAGGGTAAGGGTAAGGGTAAGGGTAAACTTAAGGGTAAAAGCAAGGGTAAGGGTAAGGGTAAGGGTAAGGGTAAGGGTAAGCTTAAGGGTAAAAGCAAGGGTAAGGGTAAGGGTAAGGGTAAGGGTAAGGGTAAGGGTAAGGGTAAGCTTAAGGGTAAAAGCAAGGGTAAGGGTAAGGGTAAGGGTAAGGGTAAGGGTAAGGGTAAGGGTAAGGGTAAGGGTAAGGGTAAGGGTAAGGGTAAGGGTAAGGGTAAGGGTAAGGGTAAGGGTAAGGGTAAGGGTAAGGGTAAGGGTAAGGGTAAGGGTAAGGGTAAGGGTAAGGGTAAGGGTAAGGGTAAGGGTAAGCTTAAGGGTAAAAGCAAGGGTAAGGGTAAGGGTAAGGGTAAAAGCAAGGGTAAGGGTAAGGTTAAGGGTAAGGGTAAGGGTAAGGGTAAGGGTCAGGGTAAGCCTAAGGGTAAAAGCAAGGGTAAGGGTAAGGGTAAGGGTAAGGGTAAGGGTAAGGGTAAGGGTAAGGGTAAGGGTAAGGGTAAGGGTAAGGGTAAGGGTAAGGGTAAGGGTAAGCTTAAGGGTAAAAGCAAGGGTAAGGGTAAGGGTAAGGGTGAGGGTAAAAGCAAGGGTAAGGGTAAGGGTAAGGGTAAGGGTAAGGGTAAGGGTAAGGGTAAGCTTAAGGGTAAAAGCAAGGGTAAGGGTAAGGGTAAGGGTAAGGGTAAGGGTAAGGGTAAGGGTAAAGGTTAGGGTAAGGGTAAGGGTAAGCTTAAGGGTAAAAGCAAGGGTAAGGGTAAGGGTAAGGGTAAGGGTAAGGGTAAGGGTAAGGGTAAGGGTAAGGGTAAGGGTAAAGGTAAGGGTAAGCCTAAGGGTAAAAGCAAGGGTAAGGGTAAGGGTAAGGGTAAGGGTAAGGGTAAGGGTAAGGGTAAGGGTAAGGGTAAGGGTAAGGGTAAGGGTAAGGGTAAGCTTAAGGGTAAAAGCAAGGGTAAGGGTAAGGGTAAGGGTAAGGGTAAGCCTAAGGGTAAAAGCAAGGGTAAGGGTAAGGGTAAGGGTAAGGGTAAGGGTAAGCTTAAGGGTAAAAGCAAGGGTAAGGGTAAGGGTAAGGGTAAGGGTAAGGGTGAGGGTAAGCTTAAGGGTAAAAGCAAGGGTAAGGGAAAGGGTAAGGGTAAGGGTAGAGGTAAGCTTAAGGGTAAAAGCAAAGGTAAGGGTAAGGGTAAGGGTAAGGGTAAGGGTAAGGGTAAGGGTAAAGGTAAGGGTAAGCCTAAGGGTAAAAGCAAGAGTAAGGGTAAAGGTAAGAGTAAGGGTAAGGGTAAGGGTAAGGGTAAGGGTAAGGGTAAGGGTAAGGGTAAGGGTAAGGGTAAGGGTAAGGGTAAGGGTAAGGGTAAGCTTAAGGGTAAAAGCAAGGGTAGGGGTAAGGGTAAGGGTAAGGGTAAGCCTAAGGGTAAAAGCAAGGGTAAGGGTAAGGGTAAGGGTAAGGGTAAGCTTAAGGGTAAAAGCAAGGGAAAGGGTAAGGGTAAGGGTAATGGTAAGGGTAAGGGTAAAGGTAAGGGTAAGCCTAAGGGTAAAAGCAAGGGTAAGGGTAAGGGTAAGGGTAAGGGTAAAAACAAGGGTAAGGGTAAGGGTAAGGGTAAGGGTAAGGGTAAGGGTAAGGGTAAGGGTAAGGGTAAGGGTAAGGGTAAGCCTAAGCGTAAAAGCAAGGGTAAGGGTAAGGGTAAGTGTAAGGGTAAGTGTAAGGGTAAGGGTAAGGGTAAGGGTAAGGGTAAGGGTAAGGGTAAGGGTAAGGGTAAGCTTAAGGGTAAAAGCAAGGGTAAGGGTAAGGGTAAGGGTAAGGGTAAGGGTAAGCCTAAGGGTAAAAGCAAGGGTAAGGGTAAGGGTAAGGGTAAGGGTAAGGGTAAGGGTAAGGGTAAGGGTAAGGGTAAGGGTAAGCTTAAGGGTAAAAGCAAGGGTAAGGGTAAGGGTAAGGGTAAGGGTAAGGGTAAGGGTAAGGGTAAGGGTAAGTGTAAGGGTAAGGGTATGCTTAAGGGTCAAAGCAAGGGTAAGGGTAAGGGTAAGGGTAAGGGTAAGCCTAAGGGTAAAAGCAAGGGTAAGGGTAAGGGTAAGGGTAAGGGTAAGGGTAAGCTTAAGGGTAAAAGCAAGGGTAAGGGTAAGGGTAAGGGTAATGGTAAGGGTAAAGGTAAGGGTAAGCCTAAGGGTAAAAGCAAGGGTAAGGGTAAGGGTAAGGGTAAGGGTAAGGGTAAGGGTAAGGGTAAGGGTAAGGGTAAGGGAAAGGGTAAGGGTAAGGTTAAGGGTAAGGGTAAGGGTAAGGGTAAGGGTAAGCCTAAGGGTAAAAGCAAGGGTAAGGGTAAGGGTAAGGGTAAGGGTAAGGGTAAACTTAAGGGTAAAAGCAAGGGTAAGGGTAAGGGTAAGGGTAAGGGTAAGGGTAAGGGTAAGGGTAAGCTTAAGGGTAAAAGCAAGGGTAAGGGTAAGGGTAAGGGTAAGGGTAAGGGTAAGGGTAAGGGTAAGCTTAAGGGTAAAAGCAAGTGTAAGGGTAAGGGTAAGGGTAAGGGTAAGGGTAAGGGTAAGGGTAAGGGTAAGGGTAAGGGTAAGGGTAAGGGAAAGGGTAAGGGTAAGGGTAAGGGTAAGGGTAAGGGTAAGGGTAAGGGTAAGGGTAAGGGTAAGGGTAAGGGTAAGGGTAAGGGTAAGGGTAAGGGTAAGGGTAAGGGTAAGGGTAAGGGTAAGGGTAAGGGTAAGGGTAAGGGTAAGGGTAAGGGTAAGGGTAAGGGTAAGGGTAAGGGTAAGGGTAAGGGTAAGGGTAAGGGTAAGCTTAAGGGTAAAAGCAAGGGTAAGGGTAAGGGTAAAAGCAAGGGTAAGGGTAAGGTTAAGGGTAAGGGTAAGGGTAAGGGTAAGGGTAAGGGTAAGCCTAAGGGTAAATGCAAGGGTAAGGGTAAGGGTAAGGGTAAGGGTAAGGGTAAGGGTAAGGGTAAGGGTAAGCTTAAGGGTAAAAGCAAGGGTAAGGGTAAGGGTAAGGGTAAGGGTAAAAGCAAGGGTAAGGGTAAGGGTAAGGGTAAGGGTAAGGGTAAGGGTAAGGGTAAGCTTAAGGGTAAAAGCAAGGGTAAGGGTAAGGGTAAGGGTAAGGGTAAGGGTAAGGGTAAGGGTAAGCTTAAGGGTAAAAGTAAGGGTAAGGGTAAGGGTAAGGGTAAGGGTAAGGGTAAGGGTAAGGGTAAGGGTAAGGGTAAGGGTAAGGGTAAAGGTAAGGGTAAGCCTAAGGGTAAAAGCAAGGGTAAGGGTAAGGGTAAGGGTAAGGGTAAGGGTAAGGGTAAGGGTAAGGGTAAGGGTAAGGGTAAGGGTAAGGGTAAGGGTAACCTTAAGGGTAAAAGCAAGGGTAAGGGTAAGGGTAAGGGTAAGGGTAAGCCTAAGGGTAAAAGCAAGGGTAAGGGTAAGGGTAAGGGTAAGGGTAAGGGTAAGCTTAAGGGTAAAAGCAAGGGTAAGGGTAAGGGTAAGGGTAAGGGTAAGGGTGAGGGTAAGCTTAAGGGTAAAAGCAAGGGTAAGGGTAAGGGTAAGGGTAAGGGTAATGGTAAGCTTAAGGGTAAAAGCAAAGGTAAGGGTAAGGGTAAGGGTAAGGGTAAGGGTAAGGGTAAGGGTAAAGGTAAGGGTAAGCCTAAGGGTAAAAGCAAGAGTAAGGGTAAGGGTAAGAGTAAGGGTAAGGGTAAGGGTAAGGGTAAGGGTAAGGGTAAGGGTTAGGGTAAGGGTAAGGGTAAGGGTAAGGGTAAGGGTAAGGGTAAGCTTAAGGGTAAAAGCAAGGGTAGGGGTAAGGGTAAGGGTAAGGGTAAGCCTAAGGGTAAAAGCAAGGGTAAGGGTAAGGGTAAGGGTAAGGGTAAGCTTAAGGGTAAAAGCAAGGGAAAGGGTAAGGGTAAGGGTAAGGGTAAGGGTAATGGTAAGGGTAAGGGTAAAGGTAAGGGTAAGCCTAAGGGTAAAAGCAAGGGTAAGGGTAAGGGTAAGGGTAAGGGTAAGGGTAAAAACAAGGGTAAGGGTAAGGGTAAGGGTAAGGGTAAGGGTAAGGGTAAGGGTAAGGGTAAGGGTAAGGGTAAGCCTAAGCGTAAAAGCAAGGGTAAGGGTAAGGGTAAGGGTAAGGGTAAGGGTAAGTGTAAGGGTAAGGGTAAGGGTAAGGGTAAGGGTAAGGGTAAGGGTAAGGGTAAGGGTAAGCTTAAGGGTAAAAGCAAGGGTAAGGGTAAGGGTAAGGGTAAGGGTAAGGGTAAGGGTAAGGGTAAGGGTAAGGGTAAGGGTAAGGGTAAGGGTAAGGGTAAGGGTAAGGGTAAGGGTAAGGGTAAGCTTAAGGGTAAAAGCAAGGGTAAGGGTAAGGGTAAGGGTAAGGGTAAGGGTAAGGGTAAGGGTAAGGGTAAGGGTAAGGGTAAGGGTAAGGGTAAAGGTAAGGGTAAGCCTAAGGGTAAAAGCAAGGGTAAGGGTAAGGGTAAGGGTAAGGGTATGGGTAAGGGTAAGGGTAAGGGTAAGGGTAAGGGTAAGGGGAAGGGTAAGGGTAAGGGTAAGGGTAAGGGTAAGGGTAAGGGTAAGGGTAAGGGTAAGGGTAAGGGTAAGTGTAAGGGTAAGGGTATGCTTAAGGGTAAAAGCAAGGGTAAGGGTAAGGGTAAGGGTAAGGGTAAGCCTAAGGGTAAAAGCAAGGGTAAGGGTAAGGGTAAGGGTAAGGGTAAGGGTAAGCTTAAGGGTAAAAGCAGGGGTGAGGGTAAGGGTAAGGGTAAGGGTAAGGGTAAGCTTAAGGGTAAAAGCAAGGGTAAGGGTAAGGGTAAGGGTAAGGGTAAGGGTAAGGGTAAGGGTAAGCTTAAGGGTAAAAGCAAGGGTAAGGGTAAGGGTAAGGGTAAGGGTAAGGGTATGGGTAAGGGTAAGGGTAAAGGTAAGGGTAAGCCTAAGGGAAAAAGCAAGGGTAAGGGTAAGGGTAAGGGTAAGGGTAAGGGTAAGGGTAAGGGTAAGGGTAAGGGTAAGGGTAAGGGTAAGGGTAAGGGTAAGGGTAAGGGTAAGGGTAAGGGTAAGGGTAAGGGTAAGGGTAAGGGTAAGCTTAAGGGTAAAAGCAAGGGTAAGGGTAAGGGTAAGGGTAAGGGTAAGCCTAAGGGTAAAAGCAAGGGTAAGGGTAAGGGTAAGGGTAAGGGTAAGGGTAAGGGTAAGGGTAAGCTTAAGGGTAAAAGCAAGGGTAAGGGTAAGGGTAAGGGTAAGGGTAATGGTAAGGGTAAGGGAAAAGGTAAGGGTAAGCCTAAGGGTAAAAGCAAGGGTAAGGGTAAGGGTAAGGGTAAGGGTAAGGGTAAGGGTTAGGGTAAGGGTAAGGGTAAGGGTAAGCGTAAGGGTAAGGGTAAGCTTAAGGGTAAAAGCAAGGGTTAGGGTAAGGGTAAGGGTAAGGGTAAGGGTAAGGGTAAGGGTAAGGGTAAGGGTAAGCTTAAGGGTAAAAGCAAGGGTAAGGGTAAGGGTAAGGGTAAGGGTAAGCCTAAGGGTAAAAGCAGGGGTAAGGGTAAGGGTAAGGGTAAGGGTAAGGGTAAGGGTAAGGGTAAGCTTAAGGGTAAAAGCAAGGGTAAGGGTAAGGGTAAGGGTAAGGGTAAGGGTAAGCTTAAGGGTAAAAGCAAGGGTAAGGGTAAGGGTAAGGGTAAGGGTAAGGGTAAAGGTAAGGGTAAGGGTAAGGGTAAGGGTAAGGGTAAGGGTAAGGGTAAGGGTAAGGGTAAGGGTAAGGGTAAGGGTAAGGGTAAGGGTAAGGGTAAGGCTAAGGGTAAGGGTAAGCTTAAGGGTAAAAGCAAGGGTAAGGGTAAGGGTAAGGGTAAAAGCAAGGGTAAGGGTAAGGGTAAGGGTAAGGGTAAGGGTAAGGGTAAGCCTAAGGGTAAAAGCAAGGGTAAGGATAAGGGTAAGGGTAAGGGTAAGGGTAAGGGTAAGGGTAAGGGTAAGGGTAAGGGTAAGGGTAAGGGTAAGGGTAAGGGTAAGGGTAAGGGTAAGGGTAAGCTTAAGGGTAAAAGCAAGGGTAAGGGTAAGGGTAAGGTTAAGGGTAAGCCTAAGGGTAAAAGCAAGGGTAAGGGTAAGGGTAAGGGTAAGCTTAAGGGTAAAGGCAAGGGTAAGGGTAAGGGTAAGGGTAAGGGTAAGGGTGAGGGTAAGGGTAAGGGTAAGGGTAAGGGTAAGGGTAAGGGTAAGGGTAAGGGTAAGGGTAAGGGTAAGGGTAAGGGTATGCTTAAGGGTAAAAGCAAGGGTAAGGGTAAGGGAAAGGGTAAGGGTAAGCCTAAGGGTAAAAGCAAGGGTAAGGGTAAGGGTAAGGGTAAGGGTAAGCTTAAGGGTAAAAGCAAGGGTAGGGGTAAGGGTAAGGGTAAGGGTAAGGGTAAGGGTAAGGGTAAGGGTAAGGGTAAGGGTAAGGGTAAGGGTAAGGGTAAGGGTAAGGGTAAGGGTAAGGGTAAGGGTAAGCTTAAGGGTAAAAGCAAGGGTAAGGGTAAGGGTAAGGGTAAGGGTAAGGGTAAGGGTAAGGGTAAAGGTAAGGGTAAGCCTAAGGGTAGAAGCAAGGGTAAGGGTAAGGGTAAGGGTAAGGGTAAGGGTAAGGGTAAGGGTAAGGGTAAGGGAAAGGGTAAGGGTAAGGGTAAGGGTAAGGGTAAAGGTAAGGGTAAGGGTAAGGGTAAGGGTAAGCCTAAGGGTAAAAGCAAGGGTAAGGGTAAGGGTAAGGGTAAGGGTAAGGGTAAGCTTAAGGGTAAAAGCAAGGGTAAGGGTAAGGGTAAGGGTAAGGGTAAGCTTAAGGGTAAAAGCAAGGGTAAGGGTAAGGGTAAGGGTAAGGGTAAGGGTAAGGGTAAGCTTAAGGGTAAAAGCAAGGGTAAGGGGAAGGGTAAGGGTAAGGGTAAGGGTAAGGGTAAGGGTAAGGGTAAAGGTAAGGGTAAGCCTAAGGGTAAAAGCAAGGGTAAGGGTAAGGGTAAGGGTAAGGGTAAGGGTAAGGGTAAGGGTAAGGGTAAGGGTAAGGGTAAGGGTAAGGGTAAGGGTAAGGGTAAGGCTAAGGGTAAGGGTAAGCTTAAGGGTAAAAGCAAGGGTAAGGGTAAGGGTAAGGGTAAAAGCAAGGGTAAGGGTAAGGGTAAGGGTAAGGGTAAGGGTAAGGGTAAGCCTAAGGGTAAAAGCAAGGGTAAGGATAAGGGTAAGGGTAAGGGTAAGGGTAAGGGTAAGGGTAAGGGTAAGGGTAAGGGTAAGGGTAAGGGTAAGCTTAAGGGTAAAAGCAAGGGTAAGGGTAAGGGTAAGGTTAAGGGTAAGCCTAAGGGTAAAAGCAAGGGTAAGGGTAAGGGTAAGCTTAAGGGTAAAGGCAAGGGTAAGGGTAAGGGTAAGGGTAAGGGTAAGGGTAAGGGTAAGGGTAAGGGTAAGGGTAAGGGTAAGGGTCAGGGTAAGGGTAAGGGTAAGGGTAAGGGTAAGGGTAAGGGTAAGCTTAAGGGTAAAAGCAAGGGTAAGGGTAAGGGTAAGGGTAAGGGTAAGCCTAAGGTTAAAAGCAAGGGTAAGGGTAAGGGTAAGGGTAAGGGTAAGCTTAAGGGTAAAAGCAAGGGTAGGGGTAAGGGTAAGGGTAAGGGTAAGGGTAAGGGTAAGGGTAAGGGTAAGGGTAAGGGTAAGGGTAAGGGTAAGGGTAAGGGTAAGGGTAAGGGTAAGGGTAAGGGTAAGGGTAAGGGTAAGGGTAAGGGTAAGCTTAAGGGTAAAAGCAAGGGTAAGGGTAAGGGTAAGGGTAAGGGTAAGGGTAAGGGTAAGGGTAAAGGTAAGGGTAAGCCTAAGGGTAGAAGCAAGGGTAAGGGTAAGGGTAAGGGTAAGGGTAAGGGTAAGGGTAAGGGTTAGGGTAAGGGTAAGGGTAAGGGTAAGGGAAAGGGTAAGGGTAAGGGTAAGGGTAAGGGTAAAGGTAAGGGTAAGGGTAAGGGTGAGGGTAAGCCTAAGGGTAAAAGCAAGGGTAAGGGTAAGGGTAAGGGTAAGGGTAAGGGTAAGCTTAAGGGTAAAAGCAAGGGTAAGGGTAAGGGTAAGGGTAAGGGTAAGCTAAAGGGTAAAAGCAAGGGTAAGGGTAAGGGTAAGGGTAAGGGTAAGGGTAAGGGTAAGCTTAAGGGTAAAAGCAAGGGTAAGGGGAAGGGTAAGGGTAAGAGTAAGGGTAAAGGTAAGGGTAAGGGTAAAGGTAAGGGTAAGCCTAAGGGTAAAAGCAAGGGTAAGGGTAAGGGTAAGGGTAAGGGTAAGGGTAAGGGTAAGGGTAAGGGTAAGGGTAAGGGTAAGGGTAAGGGTAAGGGTAAGGGTAAGGGTAAGGGTAAGGGTAAGGGTAAGGGTAAGGGTAAGGGTAAGGGTAAGGGTAAGGGTTAGCTTAAGGGTAAAAGCAAGGGTAAGGGTAAGGGTAAGGGTAAGGGTAAGCCTAAGGGTAAAAGCAAGGGTAAGGGTAAGGGTAAGGGTAAGGGTAAGGCCAAGCTTAAGGGTAAAAGCAAGGGTAAGGGTAAGGGTAAGGGTAAGGGTAAGGGTAAGGGTAAAGGTAAGGGTAAGCCTAAGGGTAAAAGCAAGGGTAAGGGTAAGGGTAAGGGTAAGGGTAAGGGTAAGGGTAAGGGTAAGGGTAAGGGTAAGGGTAAGGGTAAGGGTAAGGGTAAGGGTAAGGGTAAGGGTAAGGGTAAGGGTAAGGGTAAGTGTAAGGGTAAGGGTAAGGGTAAGGGTAAGGGTAAGGGTAAGGGTAAAGGTAAGGGTAAGGGTAAGGGTAAGGGTAAGCTTAAGGGTAAAAGCAAGGGTAAGGTTAAGGGTAAGGGTAAGGGTAAGGGTAAGGGTAAGGGTAAGGGTAAGGGTAAGCTTAAGGGTAAAAGCAAGGGTAAGGGTAAGGGTAAGGGTAAGGGTAAGCCTAAGGGTAAAAGCAAGGGTAAGGGTAAGGGTAAGGGTAAGTGTAAGGGTAAGGGTAAGGGTAAGCTTAAGGGTAAAAGCAAGGGTAAGGGTAAGGGTAAGGGTAAGGGTAAGGGTAAGGGTAAGGGTAAGCTTGAGGGTAAAAGCAAGGGTAAGGGTAAGGGTAAGGGTAAGGGTAAGGGTAAGGGTAAGGGTAAGGGTAAGAGTAAGGGTGAGCTTAAGGGTAAAAGCAAGGGTAAGGGTAAGGGTAAGGGTAAAAGCAAGGGTAAGGGTAGGGGTAAGGGTAAGGGTAAGGGTAAGGGTAAGGGTAAGCCTAAGGGTAAAAGCAAGGGTAAGGGTAAGGGTAAGGGTAAGGGTTAGGGTAAGGGTAAGGGTAAGGGTAAGGGTAAGGGTAAGGGTAAGGGTTAGGGTAAGGGTAAGCTTAAGAGTAAAAGCAAGGGTAAGGGTAAGGGTAAGGTTAGGGGTAAGCCTAAGGGTAAAAGCAAGGGTAAGGGTAAGGGTAAGGGTAAGGGTAAGGGTAAGCTTAAGGGTAAAAGCAAGGGTAAGGGTAAGGGTAAGGGTAAGGGTAAGGGTAAGGGTAAGGGTAAGGGTAAGGGTAAGGGTAAGGGTAAGGGTAAGGGTAAGCTTAAGGGTAAAAGCAAGGGTAAGGGTAAGGGTAAGGGTAAGGGTAAGGGTAAGGGTAAGGGTAAGGGTAAGGGTAAGGGTAAGGGTAAGGGTAAGGGTAAGGGTAAGGGTAAGGGTAAGAGTAAAGGTAAGGGTAAGCCTAAGGGTAAAAGCAAGGGTAAGGGTAAGGGTAAGGGTAAGGGTAAGGGTAAGGGTAAGGGTAAGGGTAAGGGTAAGGGTAAGGGTAAGGGTAAGGGTAAGCTTAAGGGTAAAAGCAAGGGTAAGGGTAAGGGTAAGGGTAAGGGTAAGGGTAAGGGTAAAGGTAAGGGTAAGCCTAAGGGTAAAAGCAAGGGTAAGGGTAAGGGTAAGGGTAAGGGTAAGGGTAAGGGTAAGGGAAAGGGTAAGGGTAAGGGTAAGGGTAAGGGTAAGGGTAAGGGTAAGGGTAAGGGTAAGGGTAAGGGTAAGGGTAAGCCTAAGGGTAAAAGCAAGGGTAAGGGTAAGGGTAAGGGTAAGGGTAAGGGTAAGCTTAAGGGTAAAAGCAAGGGTAAGGGTAAGGGTAAGGGTAAGGGTAAGGGTAAGGGTAAGCTTAAGGGTAAAAGCAAGGGTAAGGGTAAGGGTAAGGGTAAGGGTAATGGTAAGCTTAAGGGTAAAAGCAAGGGTAAGGGTAAGGGTAAGGGTAAGGGTAAGGGTAAGGGTAAGGGTAAGGGTAAGGGTAAGGGTAAGGTTGAGGGTAAGGGTAAGGGTAAGGGTAAGGGTAAGGGTAAGGGTTAGATTAAGGGTAAATGCAAGGGTAAGGGTAAGGGTAAGGGTAAGGGTAAGCCTAAGGGTAAAAGCAAGGGTAAGGGTAAGGGTAAGGGTAAGGGTAAGGGTAAGGGTAAGGGTAAGGGTAAGGGTAAGGGTAAGGGTAAGGGTAAGGGTAAGGGTAAGGGTAAGGGTGAGGGTAAGGGTAAGGGTAAGGGTAAGGGTAAGGGTAAGCTTAAGGGTAAAAGCAAGGGTAAGGGTAAGGGTAAGGGTAAGGGTAAGCCTAAGGGTGAAAGCAAGGGTAAGGGTAAGGGTAAGGGTAAGGGTTAGCTTAAGGGTAAAAGCAAGGGTACGGGTAAGGGTAAGGGTAAGGGTAAGGGTAAGGGTAAGGGTAAGGGTAAGGGTAAGGGTAAGGGTAAGGGTAAGGGTAAGGGTAAGGGTAAGCTTAAGGGTAAAAGCAAGGGTAAGGGTAAGGGTAAGGGTAAGGGTAAGGGTAAGGGTAAGGGTAAGGGTAAGGGTAAAGGTAAGGGTGAGCCTAAGGGTAAAAGCAAGGGTAAGGGTAAGGGTAAGGGTAAGGGTAAGGGTAAGGGTAAGGGTAAGGGTAAGGGTAAGGGTAAGGGTAAGGGTAAGGGTAAGGGTAAGGGTAAGGGTAAGGGTAAGGGTAAGGGTAAGGGTAAGCCTAAGGGTAAAAGCAAGGGTAAGGGTAAGGGTAAGGGTAAGGGTAAGGGTAAGCTTAAGGGTAAAAGCAAGGGTAAGGGTAAGGGTAAGGGTAAGCTTAAGGGTAAAAGCAAGGGTGAGGGTAAGGGTAAGGGTAAGGGTAAGGGTAAGGGTAAGGGTAAGGGTAAGGGTAAGCTTAAGGGTAAAAGCAAGGGTAAGGGGAAGGGTAAGGGTAAGGGTAAGGGTAAGGGTAAGGGTAAGGGTAAGGGTAAGGGTAAGGGTAAGGGTAAGGGTAAGGGTAAGGGTAAGGGTAAGGGTAAGGGTAAGGGTAAGGGTAAGGGTAAGGGTAAGGGTAAGGGTAAGGGTAAGGGTAAGGGTAAGGGTAAGGGTAAGGGTAAGGGTAAGGGTAAGGGTAAGCTTAAGGGTAAAAGCAAGGGTAAGGTTAAGGGTAAGGGTAAGGGTAAGGGTAAGGGTAAGGGTAAGGGTAAGGGTAAGGGTAAGGGTAAGGGTAAGCTTAAGGGTAAAAGCAAGGGTAAGGGTAAGGGTAAGGGTAAGGGTAAGCCTAAGGGTAAAAGCAAGGGTAAGGGTAAGGGTAAGGGTAAGGGTAAGGGTAAGGGTAAGGGTAAGCTTAAGGGTAAAAGCAAGGGTAAGGGTAAGGGTAAGGGTAAGGGTAAGGGTAAGGGTAAGGGTAAGGGTAAGGGTAAGCTTGAGGGTAAAAGCAAGGGTAAGGGTAAGGGTAAGGGTAAGGGTAAGGGTAAGGGTAAGGGTAAGCTTAAGGGTAAAAGCAAGGGTAAGGGTAAGGGTAAGGGTAAGGGTAAGGGTAAGGGTAAGGGTAGGGGTAAGGGTAAGGGTAAGGGTAAGGGTAAGGGTAAAGGTAAGGGTAAGCCTAAGGGTAAAAGCAAGGGTAAGGGTAAGGGTAAGGGTAAGGGTAAGGGTAAGGGTAAGGGTAAGGGTAAGGGTAAGGGTAAGGGTAAGGGTAAGGGTAAGCTTAAGGGTAAAAGCAAGGGTAAGGGTAAGGGTAAGGGTAAGGGTAAGGGTAAAGGTAAGGGTAAGCCTAAGGGTAAAAGCAAGGGTAAGGGTAAGGGTAAGGGTAAGGGTAAGGGTAAGGGTAAGGGTAAGGGTAAGGGTAAGGGTAAGGGAAAGGGTAAGGGTAAGGGTAAGGGTAAGTGTAAGGGTAAGGGTAAGGGTAAGGGTAAGGGTAAGGGTAAGCCTAAGGGTAAAAGCAAGGGTAAGGGTAAGGGTAAGGGTAAGGGTAAGGGTAAGCTTAAGGGTAAAAGCAAGGGTAAGGGTAAGGGTAAGGGTAAGGGTAAGGGTAAGGGTAAGCTTAAGGGTAAAAGCAAGGGTAAGGGTAAGGGTAAGGGTAAGGGTAATGGTAAGCTTAAGGGTAAAAGCAAGGGTAAGGGTAAGGGTAAGGGTAAGGGTAAGGGTAAGGGTAAGGGTAAGGGTAAGGGTAAGGGTAAGGGTAAGGGTAAGGGTAAGGGTAAGGGTAAGGGTAAGGGTTAGCTTAAGGGTAAAAGCAAGGGTAAGGGTAAGGGTAAGGGTAAGGGTAAGCCTAAGGGTAAAAGCAAGGGTAAGGGTGAGGGTAAGGGTAAGGGTAAGGGTAAGGGTAAGGGTAAGGGTAAGGGTTAGGGTAAGGGTAAGGGTAAGGGTAAGGGTAAGGGTAAGCTTAAGGGTAAAAGCAAGGGTAAGGGTAAGGGTAAGGGTAAGGGTAAGGGTAAGGGTGAGGGTAAGCTTAAGGGTAAGGGTAAGGGTAAGCGTAAGGGTAAGCTTAAGGGTAAAAGCAAGGGTAAGGTTAAGGGTAAGGGTAAGGGTAAGGGTAAGGGTAAGCTTAAGGGTAAGGGTAAGGGTAAGGGTAAGGGTAAGCTTAAGGGTAAAAGCAAGGGTAAGGGTAAGGGTAAGGGTAAGGGTAAGGGTAAGGGTAAGGGTAAAGGTAAGGGTAAGCCTAAGGGTAAAAGCAAGGGTAAGGGTAAGGGTAAGGGTAAGGGTAAGGGTAAGGGTAAGGGTAAGGGTAAGGGTAAGGGTAAGGGTAAGGGTAAGGGTAAGCTTAAGGGTATAAGCAAGGGTAAGGGTAAGGGTAAGGGTGAGGGTAAGGGTAAGGGTAAGGGTAAGGGTAAGGGTAAGGGTAAGCTTAAGTGTAAAAGCAAGGGTAAGGGTAAGGGTAAGGGTAAGGGTAAGGGTAAGGGTAAGGGTAAGCTTAAGGGTAAAAGCAAGGGTAAGGGTAAGGGTAAGGGTAAGGGTAAGGGTAAGGGTAAGGGTAAGGGTAAGGGTAAAGGTAAGGTTAAGCCTAAGGGTAAAAGCAAGGGTAAGGGTAAGGGTAAGGGTAAGGGTAAGGGTAAGGGTAAGGGTAAGGGTAAGGGTAAGGGTAAGGGTAAGGGTAAGGGTAAGGGTAAGGGTAAGGGTAAGGGTAAGGGTAAGGGTAAGGGTAAGGGTAAGGGTAAGGGTAAGGGTAAGCTTAAGGGTAAAAGCAAGGGTAAGGGTAAGGGTAAGGGTAAGGGTAAGGGTAAGGGTAAGGGTAAGGGTAAGCTTAAGGGTAAAAGCAAGGGTAAGGGTAAGGGTAAGGGTGAAGGTAGGGGTAAGGGTAAGGGTAAGGGTAAGGGTAAAGGTAAGGGTTAGGGTAAGGGTAAAGGTAAGGGTAAGCCTAAGGGTCAAAGCAAGGGTAAGGGTAAAGGTAAGGGTAAGGGTAAGGGTAAGGGTAAGGGTAAGGGTAAGCTTAAGGGTAAAAGCAAGGGTAAGGGTAAGGGTAAGGGTAAGGGTAAGGGTAAGGGTAAGGGTAAGGGTAAGGGTAAGGGTAAGGGTAAGCTTAAGGGTAAGGGTAAGGGTAAGGGTAAGGGTAAGCCTCAGGGTAAAAGCAAGGGTAAGTGTAAGGGTAAGGGTAAGGGTAAGGGTAAGGGTAAGCTTAAGGGTGAAAGCAAGGGTAAGGGTAAGGGTAAGGGTAAGGGTTACCCTTACCCTTAACCTTGCTTTTACCCTTAAGCTTACCCTTACCCTTACCCTTACCCTTACCCTTACCCTTACCCTTACCCTTACCCTTGCTTTTACCCTTAGGCTTACCCTTACCTTTACCCTTACCCTTACCCTTACCCTTACCCTTACCCTTGCTTTTACCCTTAAGCTTACCCTTACCCTTACCCTTACTCTTACCCTTACCCTTACCCTTACCCTTGCTTTTACCCTTAAGCTTACCCTTACCCTTACCCTTACCCTTACCCTTACCCTTACCCTTGCTTTTACCCTTAGGCTTACCCTTACCCCTACCCTTACCCTTACCCTTGCTTTTACCCTTAAGCTTACCCTTACCCTTACCCTTACCCTTACCCTTACCCTTACCCTTACCCTTACCCTTACCCTTACCCTTACCCTTACCCTTACCCTTACCCTTACCCTTACCCTTACCCTTACCCTTACCCTTACCCTTACCCTTACCCTTACCCTTACCCTTACCCTTACCCTTACCCTTACCCTTACCCTTACCCTTACCCTTACCCTTACCCTTGCTTTTACCCTTAGGCTTACCCTTACCTTTACCCTTCCCCTTACCCTTACCCTTACCCTTACCCTTGCTTTTACCCTTAAGCTTACCCTTACCCTTACCCTTACCCTTACCCTTACCATTACCCTTACCCTTACTCTTACCCTTACCCTTACCCTTACCCTTACCCTTGCTTTTACCCTTAGGCTTACCCTTACCTTTACCCTTACCCTTACCCTTACCCTTACCCTTACCCTTACCCTTACCCTTACCCTTACCCTTACCCTTACCCTTGCTTTTACCCTTAAGCTTACCCTTACCCTTACCCTTACCCTTACCCTTACCCTTACCCTTACCCTTACCCTTACCCTTACCCTTACCCTTACCCTTGCTTTTACCCTTAAGCTCACCCTTACCCTTACCCTTACCCTTACCCTTACCCTTACTCTTACCCTTACCCTTGCTTTTACCCTTAAGCTTACCCTTACCCTTACCCTTACCCTTACCCTTAAGCTTACCCTTACTCTTACCCTTACCCTTACCCTTACCCTTACCCTTACCCTTGCTTTTACCCTTAAGCTTACCCTTACCCTTACCCTTACCCTTACCCTTACCCTTACCCTTACCCTTACCCTTGCTTTTACCCTTAAGCTTACCCTTACCCTCACCCTTACCCTTACCCTTAAGCTTACCCTTACCCTTACCCTTACCCTTACCCTTACCCTTACCCTTACCCTTGCTTTTACCCTTAAGCTTACCCTTACCCTTACCCTTACCCTTACCCTTACCCTTACCCTTACCCTTACCCTTACCCTTACCCTTACCCTTACCCTTACCCTTACCCTTACCCTTACCCTTACCCTTACCCTTACCCTTACCCTTGCTTTTACCCTTAGGCTTACCCTTACCTTTACCCTTACCATTACCCTTACCCTTACCCTTACCCTTACCCTTACCCTTACCCTTACCCTTACCCTTACCCTTGCTTTTACCCTTAAGCTTACCCTTACCCTTTCCCTTACCCTTACCCTTACCCTTACCCTTGCTTTTACCCTTAAGCTTACCCTTACCCTTACTCTTACCCCTACCCTTACCCTTACCCTTACCCATACCCTTACCCTTGCTTTTACCCTTAGGCTTACCCTCACCTTTACCCTTACCCTTACCCTTACCCTTACCCTTACCCTTACCCTTACCCTTACCCTTGCTTTTACCCTTAATCTTACCCTTACCCTTACCCTTACCCATACCCTTAGCCTTACCCTTACCCTTGCTTTTACCCTTAAGCTTACCCTTACCCTTACCCTTACCCTTACCCTTACCCTTGCTTTTACCCTTAGGCTTACCCTTACCCTTACCCTTACCCTTACCCTTAAGCTTACCCTTACCCTTACCCTTACCCTTACCCTTACCCTTACCCTTACCCTTACCCTTACCCTTACCCTTACCCTTGCTTTTACCCTTAAGCTTACCCTTACCCTTACCCTTACCCTTACCCTTACCCTTACCCTTACCCTTACCCTTACCCTTACCCTTACCCTTACCCTTACCCTTACCCTTACCCTTACTTAGGGTAAGGGTAAGGGTAAGCTTAAGGGTAAAAGCAAGGGTAAGGGTAAGGGTAAGGGTAAGGGTAAGGGTAAGGGTAAGGGTAAGGGTAAGCTTAAGGGTAAGGGTAAGGGTAAGGGTAAGGGTAAGCTTAAGGGTAAAAGCAAGGGTAAGGGTAAGGGTAAGGGTAAGGGTAAGGGTAAGCTTAAGGGTAAGGGTAAGGGTAAGGGTAAGGGTAAGCTTAAGGGTAAAAGCAAGGGTAAGGTTAAGGGTAAGGGTAAGGGTAAGGGTAAGGGTAAGGGTAAGCTTAAGGGTAAGGGTAAGGGTAAGGGTAAGGGTAAGCTTAAGGGTAAAAGCAAGGGTAAGGGTAAGGGTAAGGGTAAGGTTAAGGGTAAGGGTAAGGGTAAGGGTAAGGGTAAGGGTAAGGGTAAGCTTAAGGGTAAGGGTAAGGGTAAGGGTAAGCTTAAGGGTAAAAGCAAGGGTAAGGGTAAGGGTAAGGGTAAGGGTAAGGGTAAGCTTAAGGGTAAAAGCAAGGGTAAGGGTAAGGGTAAGGGTAAGGGTAAGGGTAAGGGTAAGGGTAAGGGTAAGGGTAAGGGTAAGGGTAAGGGTAAGGGTAAGCTTAAGGGTAAAAGCAAGGGTAAGGGTAAGGGTAAGGGTAAGGGTAAGGGTAAAGGTAAGGGTAAGCCTAAGGGTAAAAGCAAGGGTAAGGGTAAGGGTAAGGGTAAGGGTAAGGGTAAGGGTAAGGGTAAGGGTAAGGGTAAGGTTAAGGGTAAGCTTAAGGGTAAAAGCAAGGGTAAGGGTAAGGGTAAGGGTAAGGGTAAGGGTAAGGGTAAGGGTAAGGGTAAGGGTAAGCTTAAGGGTAAAAGCAAGGGTAAGGGTAAGGGTAAGGGTAAGGGTAAGGGTAAGGGTAAGGGTAAGGGTAAGGGTAAGGGTAAGGGTAAGGGTAAGGGTAAGGGTAAGGGTAAGGGTAAGGGTAAGGGTAAGGGTAAGCTTAAGGGTAAGGGTAAGGGTAAGGGTAAGGGTAAGGGTAAGGGTAAGGGTAAGGGTAAGGGTAAGGGTAAGGGTAAGCTTAAGGGTAAAAGCAAGGGTAAGGGTAAGGGTAAGGGTAAGTGTAAGGGTTAGGGTAAGGGTAAAGGTAAGGGTAAGCCTAAGGGTAAAAGCAAGGGTAAGGGTAAGGGTAAGGGTAAGGGTAAGGGTAAGGGTAAGGGTAAGGGTAAGGGTAAGGGTAAGGGTAAGGGTAAGAGTAAGGGTAAGGGTAAGGGTAAGCTTAAGGGTAAAAGCAAGGGTAAGGGTAAGGGTAAGGGTAAGGGTAAGCCTAAGGGTAAAAGCAAGGGTAAGGTTAAGGTTAAGGGTAAGGGTAAGGGTAAGCTTAAGGGTAAAACCAAGGGTAAGGGTAAGGGTAAGGGTAAGGGTAAGGGTAAGCTTAAGGGTAAAAGCAAGGGTAAGGGTAAGGGTGAGGGTAAGGGTAAGGGTAAGGGTAAGGGTAAGGGTAAAGGTAAGGGTAAGCCTAAGAGTAAAAGCAAGGGTAAGGGTAAGGGTAAGGGTAAGGGTAAGGGTAAGGGTAAGGGTAAGGGTAAGGGTAAGCTTAAGGGTAAAAGCAAGGGTAAGGATAAGGGTAAGGGTAAGGGTAAGGGTAAGGGTAAGGGTAAGGGTAAGGGTAAGGGTAAGGGTAAGGGTAAGCTTAAGGGTAAAAGCAAGGGTAAGGGTAAGGGTAAGGGTAAGGGTAAGGGTAAGGGTAAGGGTAAGGGTAAGGGTAAGGGTAAGGGTAAGGGTAAGGGTAAGGGTAAGGGTAAGGGTAAGGGTAAGGGTAAGGGTAAGGGTAAGGGTAAGCTTAAGGGTATAAGCAAGGGTAAGGGTAAGGGTAAGGGTGAGGGTAAGGGTAAGGGTAAGGGTAAGGGTAAGGGTAAGGGTAAGCTTAAGGGTAAAAGCAAGGGTAAGGGTAAGGGTAAGGGTAAGGGTAAGGGTAAGGGTAAGCTTAAGGGTAAAAGCAAGGGTAAGGGTAAGGGTAAGGGTAAGGGTAAGGGTAAGGGTAAGGGTAAGGGTAAGGGTAAGGGTAAAGGTAAGGTTAAGCCTAAGGGTAAAAGCAAGGGTAAGGGTAAGGGTAAGGGTAAGGGTAAGGGTAAGGGTAAAGGTAAGGGTAAGCCTAAGGGTAAAAGCAAGGGTAAGGGTAAGGGTAAGGGTAAGGGTAAGGGTAAGGGTAAGGGTAAGGGTAAGGGTAAGGGTAAGGGTAAGGGTAAGGGTAAGGGTAAGCTTAAGGGTATAAGCAAGGGTAAGGGTAAGGGTAAGGGTGAGGGTAAGGGTAAGGGTAAGGGTAAGGGTAAGGGTAAGGGTAAGGGTAAGCTTAAGGGTAAAAGCAAGGGTAAGGGTAAGGGTAAGGGTAAGGGTAAGGGTAAGGGTAAGCTTAAGGGTAAAAGCAAGGGTAAGGGTAAGGGTAAGGGTAAGGGTAAGGGTAAGGGTAAGGGTAAGGGTAAGGGTAAGGGTAAAGGTAAGGTTAAGCCTAAGGGTAAAAGCAAGGGTAAGGGTAAGGGTAAGGGTAAGGGTAAGGGTAAGGGTAAGGGTAAGGGTAAGGGTAAGGGTAAGGGTAAGGGTAAGGGTAAGGGTAAGGGTAAGGGTAAGGGTAAGCTAAAGGGTAAAAGCAAGGGTAAGGGTAAGGGTAAGGGTAAGGGTAAGGGTAAGGGTAAGGGTAAGCTTAAGGGTAAAAGCAAGGGTAAGGGTAAGGGTAAGGGTGAAGGTAAGGGTAAGGGTAAGGGTAAGGGTAAGGGTAAAGGTAAGGGTAAGCCTAAGGGTCAAAGCAAGGGTAAGGGTAAAGGTAAGGGTAAGGGTAAGGGTAAGGGTAAGGGTAAGGGTAAGGGTAAGCTTAAGGGTAAAAGCAAGGGTAAGGGTAAGGGTAAGGGTAAGGGTAAGGGTAAGGGTAAGGGTAAGGGTAAGGGTAAGGGTAAGGGTAAGGGTAAGCTTAAGGGTAAGGGTAAAGGTAAGGGTAAGGGTAAGCCTAAGGGTAAAAGCAAGGGTAAGTGTAAGGGTAAGGGTAAGGGTAAGGGTAAGCTTACCCTTACCCTTACCCTTACCCTTACCCTTACCCTTACCCTTACCCTTACCCTTACCCTTACCCTTACCCTTGCTTTTACCCTTAAGCTTACCCTTACCCTTACCCTTACCCTTACCCTTACCCTTACCCTTACCCTCACCCTTGCTTTTACCCTTAGGCTCACCCTTACCTTTACCCTTACCCTTACCCTTACCCTTACCCTTACCCTTGCTTTTACCCTTAAGCTTACCCTTACCCTTACCCTTACCCTTACCCTTACCCTTACCCTTACCCTTGCTTTTACCCTTAAGCTTACCCTTACCCTTACCCTTACCCTTACCCTTACCCTTGCTTTTACCCTTAGGCTTACCCTTACCCCTACCCTTACCCTTACCCTTGCTTTTACCCTTAAGCTTACCCTTACCCTTACCCTTACCCTTACCCTTACCCTTACCCTTACCCTTACCCTTACCCTTACCCTTACCCTTACCCTTACCCTTACCCTTACCCTTACCCTTACCCTTACCCTTACCCTTGCTTTTACCCTTAAGCTTACCCTTACCCTTACCCTTACCCTTACCCTTACCCTTACCCTTACCCTTGCTTTTACCCTTAAGCTTACCCTTACCCTTACCCTTACCCTTACCCTTACCCTTACCCTTACCCTTACCCTTACCCTTACCCTTGCTTTTACCCTTAAGCTCACCCTTACCCTTACCCTTACCCTTACCCTTACCCTTACCCTTACTCTTACCCTTACCCTTGCTTTTACCCTTAAGCTTACCCTTACCCTTACCCTTACCCTTAAGCTTACCCTTACTCTTACCCTTACCCTTACCCTTACCCTTACCCTTACCCTTGCTTTTACCCTTAAGCTTACCCTTACCCTTACCCTTACCCTTACCCTTACCCTTACCCTTACCCTTACCCTTACCCTTACCCTTACCCTTACCCTTACCCTTACCCTTACCCTTACCCTTACCCTTACCCTTACCCTTACTTAGGGTAAGGGTAAGGGTAAGCTTAAGGGTAAAAGCAAGGGTAAGGGTAAGGGTAAGGGTAAGGGTAAGGGTAAGGGTAAGGGTAAGGGTAAGGGTAAGCTTAAGGGTAAGGGTAAGGGTAAGGGTAAGGGTAAGCTTAAGGGTAAAAGCAAGGGTAAGGGTAAGGGTAAGGGTAAGGGTAAGGGTAAGCTTAAGGGTAAGGGTAAGGGTAAGGGTAAGGGTAAGCTTAAGGGTAAAAGCAAGGGTAAGGTTAAGGGTAAGGGTAAGGGTAAGGGTAAGGGTAAGGGTAAGCTTAAGGGTAAGGGTAAGGGTAAGGGTAAGGGTAAGCTTAAGGGTAAAAGCAAGGGTAAGGGTAAGGGTAAGGGTAAGGTTAAGGGTAAGGGTAAGGGTAAGGGTAAGGGTAAGGGTAAGGGTAAGCTTAAGGGTAAGGGTAAGGGTAAGGGTAAGCTTAAGGGTAAAAGCAAGGGTAAGGGTAAGGGTAAGGGTAAGGGTAAGGGTAAGCTTAAGGGTAAAAGCAAGGGTAAGGGTAAGGGTAAGGGTAAGGGTAAGGGTAAGGGTAAGGGTAAGGGTAAGGGTAAGGGTAAGGGTAAGGGTAAGCTTAAGGGTAAAAGCAAGGGTAAGGGTAAGGGTAAGGGTAAGGGTAAGGGTAAGGGTAAGGGTAAGGGTAAGGTTAAGGGTAAGCTTAAGGGTAAAAGCAAGGGTAAGGGTAAGGGTAAGGGTAAGGGTAAGGGTAAGGGTAAGGGTAAGGGTAAGGGTAAGCTTAAGGGTAAAAGCAAGGGTAAGGGTAAGGGTAAGGGTAAGGGTAAGGGTAAGGGTAAGGGTAAGGGTAAGGGTAAGGGTAAGGGTAAGGGTAAGGGTAAGGGTAAGGGTAAGGGTAAGGGTAAGGGTAAGCTTAAGGGTAAAAGCAAGGGTAAGGGTAAGGGTAAGGGTAAGTGTAAGGGTTAGGGTAAGGGTAAAGGTAAGGGTAAGCCTAAGGGTAAAAGCAAGGGTAAGGGTAAGGGTAAGGGTAAGGGTAAGGGTAAGGGTAAGGGTAAGGGTAAGGGTAAGGGTAAGGGTAAGGGTAAGAGTAAGGGTAAGGGTATGGGTAAGCTTAAGGGTAAAAGCAAGGGTAAGGGTAAGGGTAAGGGTAAGGGTAAGCCTAAGGGTAAAAGCAAGGGTAAGGTTAAGGTTAAGGGTAAGGGTAAGGGTAAGCTTAAGGGTAAAACCAAGGGTAAGGGTAAGGGTAAGGGTAAGCTTAAGGGTAAAAGCAAGGGTAAGGGTAAGGGTGAGGGTAAGGGTAAGGGTAAGGGTAAGGGTAAGGGTAAAGGTAAGGGTAAGCCTAAGAGTAAAAGCAAGGGTAAGGGTAAGGGTAAGGGTAAGGGTAAGGGTAAGGGTAAGGGTAAGGGTAAGGGTAAGGGTAAGCTTAAGGGTAAAAGCAAGGGTAAGGATAAGGGTAAGGGTAAGGGTAAGGGTAAGGGTAAGGGTAAGGGTAAGGGTAAGGGTAAGGGTAAGCTTAAGGGTAAAAGCAAGGGTAAGGGTAAGGGTAAGGGTAAGGGTAAGGGTAAGGGTAAGGGTAAGGGTAAGGGTGAGGGTAAGGGTAAGGGTAAGCTTAAGGGTAAAAGCAGGGATAAGGGTTAGGGTAAGGGTAAGGGTAAGGGTAAGGGTAAGGGTAAGCTTAAGGGTAAAAGCAAGGGTAAGGGTAAGGGTAAGGGTAAGGGTAAGGGTAAGGGTAAGGGTAAAGGTAAGGGTAAGCCTAAGGGTAAAAGCAAGGGTAAGGGTAAGGGTAAGGGTAAGGGTAAGGGTAAGGGTAAGGGTAAGGGTAAGGGTAAGGGTAAGGGTAAGGGTAAGGGTAAGGGTAAGCTTAAGGGTATAAGCAAGGGTAAGGGTAAGGGTAAGGGTGAGGGTAAGGGTAAGGGTAAGGGTAAGGGTAAGGGTAAGGGTAAGCTTAAGGGTAAAAGCAAGGGTAAGGGTAAGGGTAAGGGTAAGGGTAAGGGTAAGGGTAAGCTTAAGGGTAAAAGCAAGGGTAAGGGTAAGGGTAAGGGTAAGGGTAAGGGTAAGGGTAAGGGTAAGGGTAAGGGTAAGGGTAAAGGTAAGGTTAAGCCTAAGGGTAAAAGCAAGGGTAAGGGTAAGGGTAAGGGTAAGGGTAAGGGTAAGGGTAAGGGTAAGGGTAAGGGTAAGGGTAAGGGTAAGGGTAAGGGTAAGGGTAAGGGTAAGGGTAAGCTAAAGGGTAAAAGCAAGGGTAAGGGTAAGGGTAAGGGTAAGGGTAAGGGTAAGGGTAAGGGTAAGCTTAAGGGTAAAAGCAAGGGTAAGGGTAAGGGTAAGGGTGAAGGTAAGGGTAAGGGTAAGGGTAAGGGTAAGGGTAAAGGTAAGGGTAAGCCTAAGGGTCAAAGCAAGGGTAAGGGTAAAGGTAAGGGTAAGGGTAAGGGTAAGGGTAAGGGTAAGGGTAAGCTTAAGGGTAAAAGCAAGGGTAAGGGTAAGGGTAAGGGTAAGGGTAAGGGTAAGGGTAAGGGTAAGGGTAAGGGTAAGGGTAAGGGTAAGGGTAAGGGTAAGGGTAAGCTTAAGGGTAAGGGTAAAGGTAAGGGTAAGGGTAAGCCTAAGGGTAAAAGCAAGGGTAAGTGTAAGGGTAAGGGTAAGGGTAAGGGTAAGCTTACCCTTACCCTTACCCTTACCCTTACCCTTACCCTTACCCTTACCCTTACCCTTACCCTTGCTTTTACCCTTAAGCTTACCCTTACCCTTACCCTTACCCTTACCCTTACCCTTACCCTTACCCTTACCCTTGCTTTTACCCTTAGGCTCACCCTTACCTTTACCCTTACCCTTACCCTTACCCTTACCCTTGCTTTTACCCTTAAGCTTACCCTTACCCTTACCCTTACCCTTACCCTTACCCTTACCCTTACCCTTGCTTTTACCCTTAAGCTTACCCTTACCCTTACCCTTACCCTTACCCTTACCCTTGCTTTTACCCTTAGGCTTACCCTTACCCCTACCCTTACCCTTACCCTTGCTTTTACCCTTAAGCTTACCCTTACCCTTACCCTTACCCTTACCCTTACCCTTACCCTTACCCTTACCCTTACCCTTACCCTTACCCTTACCCTTACCCTTACCCTTACCCTTACCCTTACCCTTACCCTTACCCTTACCCTTACCCTTACCCTTGCTTTTACCCTTAGGCTTACCCTTACCTTTACCCTTACCCTTACCCTTACCCTTACCCTTACCCTTGCTTTTACCCTTAAGCTTACCCTTACCCTTACCCTTACCCTTACCCTTACCCTTACCCTTACCCTTACCCTTGCTTTTACCCTTAAGCTTACCCTTACCCTTACCCTTACCCTTACCCTTACCCTTACCCTTACCCTTACCCTTACCCTTGCTTTTACCCTTAAGCTCACCCTTACCCTTACCCTTACCCTTACCCTTACCCTTACCCTTACTCTTACCCTTACCCTTGCTTTTACCCTTAAGCTTACCCTTACCCTTACCCTTACCCTTACCCTTAAGCTTACCCTTACTCTTACCCTTACCCTTACCCTTACCCTTACCCTTACCCTTGCTTTTACCCTTAAGCTTACCCTTACACTTACCCTTACCCTTACCCTTACCCTTACCCTTGCTTTTACCCTTAAGCTTACCCTTACCCTCACCCTTACCCTTACCCTTAAGCTTACCCTTACCCTTACCCTTACCCTTACCCTTACCCTTACCCTTACCCTTACCCTTGCTTTTACCCTTAAGCTTACCCTTACCCTTACCCTTACCCTTACCCTTACCCTTACCCTTACCCTTACCCTTACCCTTACCCTTACCCTTACCCTTACCCTTACCCTTACCCTTACCCTTGCTTTTACCCTTAGGCTTACCCTTTCCTTTACCCTTACCATTACCCTTACCCTTACCCTTACCCTTACCCTTACCCTTACCCTTGCTTTTACCCTTAAGCTTACCCTTACCCTTACCCTTACCCTTACCCTTACCCTTACCCTTACCCTTACCCTTACCCTTACCCCTACCCTTACCCGTACCCTTACCCTTACCCTTACCCGTAAGGGTAAGGGTAAGGGTGAGGGTAAGGGTAAGGGTAAGCTTAAGGGTAAAAGCAAGGGTAACCTTGCTTTTACCCTTAAGCTTACCCTTACCCTTACCCTTACCCTTACCCTTACCCTTACCCTTACCCTTGCTTTTACCCTTAAGCTTACCCTTACCCTTACTCTTACCCCTACCCTTACCCTTACCCTTACCCTTACCCTTACCCTTGCTTTTACCCTTAGGCTTACCCTCACCTTTACCCTTACCCTTACCCTTACCCTTACCCTTACCCTTACCCTTACCCTTACCCTTACCCTTGCTTTTACCCTTAAGCTTACCCTTACCCTTACCCTTACCCTTACCCTTACCCTTAGCCTAACCCTTACCCTTGCTTTTACCCTTAAGCTTACCCTTACCCTTACCCTTACCCTTACCCTTGCTTTTACCCTTAGGCTTACCCTTACCCTTACCCTTACCCTTACCCTTAAGCTTACCCTTACCCTTACCCTTACCCTTACCCTTACCCTTACACTTACCCTTACCCTTACCCTTACCCTTACCCTTACCCTTGCTTTTACCCTTAAGCTTACCCTTACCCTTACCCTTACCCTTACCCTTACCCTTACCCTTACCCTTACCCTTACCCTTACCCTTACCCTTACCCTTACCCTTACCCTTACCCTTACCCTTACCCTTACTTAGGGTAAGGGTAAGGGTAGCCTAAGGGTAAAAGCAAGGGTAAGGGTAAGGGTAAGGGTAAGGGTAAGGGTAAGGGTAAGGGTAAGGGTAAGGGTAAGGGTAAGCTTAAGGGTAAGGGTAAGGGTAAGGGTAAGGGTAAGCTTAAGGGTAAAAGCAAGGGTAAGGGTAAGGGTAAGGGTAAGGGTAAGGGTAAGCTTAAGGGTAAGGGTAAGGGTAAGGGTAAGGGTAAACTTAAGGGTAAAAGCAAGGGTAAGGTTAAGGGTAAGGGTAAGGGTAAGGGTAAGGGTAAGGGTAAGCTTAAGGGTAAGGGTAAGGGTAAGGGTAAGGGTAAGCTTAAGGGTAAAAGCAAGGGTAAGGGTAAGGGTAAGGGTAAGGTTAAGGGTAAGGGTAAGGGTAAGGGTAAGGGTAAGGGTAAGGGTAAGCTTAAGGGTAAGGGTAAGGGTAAGGGTAAGCTTAAGGGTAAAAGCAAGGGTAAGGGTAAGGGTAAGGGTAAGGGTAAGGGTAAGCTTAAGGGTAAAAGCAAGGGTAAGGGTAAGGGTAAGGGTAGGGGTAAGGGTAAGGGTAAGGGTAAGGGTAAGGGTAAGGGTAAGGGTAAGGGTAAGGATAAGGGTAAGCTTAAGGGTAAGGGTAAGGGTAAGGGTAAGCTTAAGGGTAAAAGCAAGGGTAAGGGTAAGGGTAAGGGTAAGGGTAAGGGTAAGGGTAAGGGTAAAGGTAAGGGTAAGCCTAAGGGTAAAAGCAAGGGTAAGGGTAAGGGTAAGGGTAAGGGTAAGGGTAAGGGTAAGTGTAAGGGTAAGGGTAAGGGTAAGCTTAAGGGTAAAAGCAAGGGTAAGGGTAAGGGTAAGGGTAAGGGTAAGGGTAAGGGTAAGGGTAAGGGTAAGGGTAAGGGTAAGCTTAAGGGTAAAAGCAAGGGTAAGGGTAAGGGTAAGGGTAAGGGTAAGGGTAAGGGTAAGGGTAAGGGTAAGGGTAAGGGTAAGGGTAAGGGTAAGGGTAAGGGTAAGGGTAAGGGTAAGGGTAAGCTTAAGGGTAAAAGCAAGGGTAAGGGTAAGGGTAAGGGTAAGGGTAAGGGTTAGGGTAAGGGTAAAGGTAAGGGTAAGCCTAAGGGTAAAAGCAAGGGTAAGGGTAAGGGTAAGGGTAAGGGTAAGGGTAAGGGTAAGGGTAAGGGTAAGGGTAAGGGTAAGAGTAAGGGTAAGGGTAAGGGTAAGCTTAAGGGTAAAAGCAAGGGTAAGGGTAAGGGTAAGGGTAAGGGTAAGCCTAAGGGTAAAAGCAAGGGTAAGGGTAAGGTTAAGGGTAAGGGTAAGGGTAAGCTTAAGGGTAAAACCAAGGGTAAGGGTAAGGGTAAGGGTAAGGGTAAGGGTAAGCTTTAGGGTAAAAGCAAGGGTAAGGGTAAGGGTGAGGGTAAGGGTAAGGGTAAGGGTAAGGGTAAGGGTAAGGGTAAAGGTAAGGGTAAGCCTAAGAGTAAAAGCAAGGGTAAGGGTAAGGGTAAAGGTAAGGGTAAGGGTAAGGGTAAGGGTAAGGGTAAGGGTAAGGGTAAGGGTAAGCTTAAGGGTAAAAGCAAGGGTAAGGATAAGGGTAAGGGCAAGGGTAAGGGTAAAAGCAAGGGTAAGGGTAAGGGTAAGGGTAAGGGTAAGGGTAAGGGTAAGGGTAAGGGTAAGGGTAAGGGTAAGGGTAAGGGTAAGCTTAAGGGTAAAAGCAAGGATAAGGGTTAGGGTAAGGGTAAGGGTAAGGGTAAGGGTAAGGGTAAGGGTAAGCTTAAGGGTAAAAGCAAGGGTAAGGGTAAGGGTAAGGGTAAGGGTAAGGGTAAGGGTAAGGGTAAGGGTAAAGGTAAGGGTAAGCCTAAGGGTAAAAGCAAGGGTAAGGGTAAGGGTAAGGGTAAGGGTAAGGGTAAGGGTAAGGGTAAGGGTAAGGGTAAGGGTAAGGGTAAGGGTAAGGGTAAGCTTAAGGGTATAAGCAAGGGTAAGGGTAAGGGTAAGGGTGAGGGTAAGGGTAAGGGTAAGGGTAAGGGTAAGGGTAAGCTTAAGGGTAAAAGCAAGGGTAAGGGTAAGGGTAAGGGTAAGGGTAAGGGTAAGGGTAAGCGTAAGCTTAAGGGTAAAAGCAAGGGTAAGGGTAAGGGTAAGGGTAAGGGTAAGGGTAAGGGTAAGGGTAAGGGTAAGGGTAAGGGTAAGGGTAAGTGTAAGGGTAAAGGTAAGGTTAAGCCTAAGGGTAAAAGCAAGGGTAAGGGTAAGGGTAAGGGTAAGGGTAAGGGTAAGGGTAAGGGTAAGGGTAAGGGTAAGGGTAAGGGTAAGGGTAAGGGTAAGGGTAAGCTTAAGGGTAAAAGCAAGGGTGAGGGTAAGGGTAAGGGTAAGGGTAAGGGTAAGGGTAAGGGTAAGGGTAAGCTTAAGGGTAAAAGCAAGGGTAAGGGTAAGGGTAAGGGTAAAGGTAAGGGTAAGGGTAAGGTTAAGGGTAAGGGTAAAGGTAAGGGTAAGCCTAAGGGTCAAAGCAAGGGTAAGGGTAAAGGTAAGGGTAAGGGTAAGGGTAAGGGTAAGGGTAAGGGTAAGGGTAAGCTTAAGGGTAAAAGCAAGGGTAAGGGTAAGGGTAAGGGTAAGGGTAAGGGTAAGGGTAAGGGTAAGGGTAAGGGTAAGGGTAAGGGTAAGGGTAAGGGTAAGGGTAAGGGTAAGCTTAAGGGTAAGGGTAAGGGTAAGGGTAAGGGTAAGCCTAAGGGTAAAAGCAACGGTAAGTGTAAGGGTAAGGGTAAGGGTAAGGGTAAGCTTACCCTTACCCTTACCCTTACCCTTACCCTTATCCTTGCTTTTACCCTTAAGCTTACCCTTACCCTTACCCTTACCCTTACCCTTACCCTTACCCTTACCCTTACCCTTATCCTTACCCTTGCTTTTACCCTTAAGCTTACCCTTACCCTAACCCTTACCCTTACCCTTACCCTTACCCTAACCCTTACCCTTGCTTTTACTCTTAGGCTTACCCTTACCTTCACCCTTACCCTTACCCTTACCCTTACCCTCACCCTTACCCTTACACTTGCTTTTACACTTAAGCTTACCCTTACCCTTACCCTTACCCTTACCCTTACCCTTGCTTTTACCCTTAAGCTTACCCTTACCCTTACCCTTAACCTTACCCTTACCCTTGCTTTTACCCTTAGGCTTACCCTTACCCTTACCCTTACCCTTACCCTTGCTTTTACCCTTAAGCTTACCCTTACCCTTACCCTTACTCTTACCCTTACCCTTACCTTTACCCTTACCCTTACCCTTACCCTTACCCTTACCCTTACCCTTACCCTTGCTTTTACCCTTAGGCTCACCCTTACCTTTACCCTTACCCTAACCCTTACCCTTACCCTTACCCTTACCCTTACCCTTACCCTTGCTTTTACCCTTAAGCTTACCCTTACCCTTACCCTTACCCTTACCCTTACCCTTACCCTTACCCTTACCCTTACCCTTACCCTTGCTTTTACCCTTAAGCTTACCCTTACCCTTACCCTTACCCTTACCCTTACCCTTACCCTTACCCTTACCCTTGCTTTTACCCTTAAGCTTACCCTTACCCTTACCCTTACCCTTACCCTTACCCTTACCCTAACCCTTACCCTTACCCTTACCCTTACCCTTGCTTTTACCCTTAGGCTTACCCTTACCTTTACCCTTACCCTTACCCTTACCCTTACCCTTACCCTTACCCTTACCCTTGCTTTTACCCTTAAGCTTACCCTTACCCTTACCCTTACCCTTTAGCTTACCCTTACCCTTACCCTTACCCTTACCCTTACCCTTACCCTTACCCTTACCCTTACCCTTACCCTTACCCTTACCCTTACCCTTACCCTTACCCTTGCTTTTAACCTTAAGCTTACCCTTACCCTTACCCTTACCCTTACCCTTACCCTTGCTTTTACCCTTAAGCTTACCCTTACCCTTACCCTTACCCTTAAGCTTACCCTTACCCTTACCCTTACCCTTACCCTTACCCTTACCCTTACCCTTACCCTCACCCTTACCCTTACCCTTACCCTTACCCTTTCCCTTACCCTTACCCTTACCCTTGCTTTTACCCTTAAGCTTACCCTTACCCTTACCCTTACCCTTACCCTTAAGCTTACCCTTACCCTTACCCTTACCCTTACCCTTACCCTTACCCTTAACCTTACCCTGCTTTTACCCTTAAGCTTACCCTTACCCTTACCCTTACCCTTACCCTTAAGCTTACCCTTACCCTTACCCTTACCCTTACCCTTACCCTTGCTTTTACCCTTAAGCTTACCCTTACCCTTACACTTACCCTTTCCCTTAAGCTTACCCTTACCCTTACCCTTACCCTTACCCTTACCCTTACCCTTACCCTTACCCTTACCCTTACCCTTACCCTTGCTTTTACCCTTAAGCTTACCCTTACCCTTACCCTAAGTAAGGGTAAGGGTAAGGGTAAGGGTAAGGGTAAGGGTAAGGGTAAGGGTAAGGGTAAGGGTAAGGGTAAGGGTAAGGGTAAGGGTAAGGGTAAGGGTAAGGGTAAGGGTAAGCTTAAGGGTAAAAGCAAGGGTAAGGGTAAGGGTAAGGGTAAGGGTAAGGGTAAGGGTAAGGGTAAGGGTAAAGGTAAGGGTAAGGGTAAGGGTAAGGGTAAGCTTAAGGGTAAGGGTAAGGGTAAGGGTAAGGGTAAGCCTAAGGGTAAAAGCAAGGGTAAGGGTAAGGCTAAGGGTAAGGGTAAGGGTAAGCTTAAGGGTAAAAGCAAGGGTAAGGGTAAGGCTAAGGGTAAGGGTAAGGGTAAGGGTAAGGGTAAGCTTAAGGGTAAAAGCAAGGGTAAGGGTAAGGGTAAGGGTAAGGGTAAGGGTAAGGGTAAGGGTAAAGGTGAGGGTAAGCCTAAGGGTAAAAGCAAGGGTAAGGGTAAGGGTAAGGGTAAGGGTAAGGGTAAGGGTAAGGGTAGGGGTAAGAGTAAGGGTAAGGGTAAGCTTAAGGGTAAAAGCAAGGGTAAGGGTAAGGGTAAGGGTAAGGGTAAGGGTAAGGGTAAGCTTAAGGGTAAAAGCAAGGGTAAGGGTAAGGGTAAGGGTAAGGGTAAGGGTAAGGGTAAGGGTAAGGGTAAGGGTATGGGTAAGGGTAAGGGTAAGGGTAAGGGTAAGCTTAAGGGTAAAAGCAAGGGTAAGGGTAAGGGTAAGGGTAAGGGTATGGGTATGGGTAAGGGTAATGGTAAGGGTAAAGGTAAGGGTAAGCCTAAGGGTAAAAGCAAGGGTAAGGGTAAGGGTAAGGGTAAGGGTAAGGGTAAGGGTAAGGGTAAGGGTAAGGGTAAGGGTAAGGGTAAGGGTAAGCTTAAGGGTAAAAGCAAGGGTAAGGGTAAGGGTAAGGGTAAGGGTAAGGGTAAGGGTAAGGGTAAGCTTAAGGGTAAGGGTAAGGGTAAGGGTAAGGGTAAGCTTAAGGGTAAAAGCAAGGGTAAGGGTAAGGGTAAGGGTAAGGGTAAGGGTAAGCTTAAGGGTAAAAGCAAGGGTAAGGGTAAGGGTAAGGGTAAGGGTAAGGGTAAGGGTAAGGGTAAGGGTAAGGGTAAGCTTAAGGGTAAGGGTGAGGGTAAGGGTAAGGGTAAGCTTAAGGGTAAAAGCAAGGGTAAGGGTAAGAGTAAGGGTAAGGGTAAGGGTAAGGGTAAGGGTAAGGGTAAGGGTGAGCTTAAGGGTAAAAGCAAGGGTAAGGGTAAGGGTAAGGATAAGGGTAAGGGTAAGGGTAAGGGTAAGGGTAAGGGTAAGCTTAAGGGTAAAAGCAAGATTAAGGGTAAGGGTAAGGGTAAGGGTAAGGGTAAGGGTAAGGGTAAGGGTAAAGGTAAGGGTAAGCCTAAGGGTAAAAGCAAGGGTAAGGGTAAGGGTGAGGGTAAGGGTAAGAGTAAGGGTAAGGGTAAGGGTAAGGGTAAGCTTAAGGGTAAAAGCAAGGGTAAGGGTAAGGGTAAGGGTGAGGGTAAGCCTAAGGGTAAAAGCAAGGGTAAGGGTAAGGGTAAGGGTAAGGGTAAGGGTAAGCTTAAGGGTAAAAGCAAGGGTAAGGGTAAGGGTAAGGGTAAGGGTAAGGGTAAGGGTAAGCTTAAGGGTAAAGGCAAGGGTGAGGGTAAGGGTAAGGGTAAGGGTAAGGGTAAGGGTAAGGGTAAGGGTAAGGGTAAGGGTAAGGGTAAGGGTAAGGGTAAGCTTAAGGGTAAAAGCAAGGATAAGGGTAAGGGTAAGGGTAAGGGTAAGGGTAAGGGTAAGGGTAAGGGTAAGGGTAAGGGTAAGCTTAAGGGTAAAAGCAAGGGTAAGGGTAAGGGTAAGGGTAAGGGTAAGGGTAAAGGTAAGGGTAAGCCTAAGGGTAAAAGCAAGGGTAAGGGTAAGGGTAAGGGTAAGGGTAAGGGTAAGGGTAAGGGTAAGGGTAAGGGTAAGGGTAAGGGTAAGGGTAAGGGTAAGGGTAAGGGTAAGGGTAAGGGTAAGGGTAAGGGTAAGGGTAAGGGTAAGGTTAAGCTTAAGGGTAAAAGCAAGGGTAAGGGTAAGGGTAAGGGTAAGGGTAAGCCTAAGGGTAAAAGCAAGGGTAAGGGTAAGGGTAAGGGTAAGGGTAAGGGTAAGCTTAAGGGTAAAAGCAAGGGTAAGGGTAAGGGTAAGGGTAAGGGTAAGGGTAAGGGTAAGGGTAAGGGTAAGGGTAAGCTTAAGGGTAAAAGCAAGGGTAAGGGTAAGGGTAAGGGTAAGGGTAAGGGTAAGGGTAAGGGTAAAGGTAAGGGTAAGCCTAAGGGTAAAAGCAAGGGTAAGGGTAAGGGTAAGGGTAAGGGTAAGGGTAAGGGTAAGGGTAAGGGTAAGCTTAAGGGTAAAAGCAAGGGTAAGGGTAAGGGTAAGGGTAAGGGTAAGGGTAAGGGTAAGGGTAAGGGTAAGGGTAAGGGTAAGGGTAAGCTTAAGGGTAAGGGTAAGGGTAAGGGTAAGGGTAAGCTTAAGGGTAAAAGCAAGGGTAAGGGTAAGGGTAAGGGTAAGGGTAAGCTTAAGGGTAAAAGCAAGGGTAAGGGTAAGGGTAAGGGTAAGGGTAAGGGTAAGGGTAAGGGTAAGGGTAAGCTTAAGGGTAAGGGTAAGGGTAAGGGTAAGGGTAAGCTTAAGGGTAAAAGCAAGGGTAAGGGTAAGGGTAAGGGTAAGGGTAAGGGTAAGCTTAAGGGTAAGGGTAAGGGTAAGGGTAAGGGTAAGCTTAAGGGTAAAAGCAAGGGTAAGGTTAAGGGTAAGGGTAAGGGTAAGGGTAAGGGTAAGGGTAAGCTTAAGGGTAAGGGTAAGGGTAAGGGTAAGGGTAAGCTTAAGGGTAAAAGCAAGGGTAAGGGTAAGGGTAAGGGTAAGGGTAAGGGTAAGGGTAAGGGTAAGGGTAAGGGTAAGGGTAAGGGTAAGGGTAAGGGTAAGGGTAAGGGTAAGGGTAAGGGTAAGGGTAAGGGTAAGGGTAAGGGTAAGCTTAAGGGTAAGGGTAAGGGTAAGGGTAAGCTTAAGGGTAAAAGCAAGGGTAAGGGTAAGGGTAAGGGTAAGGGTAAGGGTAAGCTTAAGGGTAAAAGCAAGGGTAAGGGTAAGGGTAAGGGTAAGGGTAAGGGTAAGGGTAAGGGTAAGGGTAAGGGTAAGGGTAAGGGTAAGGGTAAGTGTAAGGGTAAGGGTAAGGGTAAGCTTAAGGGTAAGGGTAAGGGTAAGGGTAAGCTTAAGGGTAAAAGCAAGGGTAAGGGTAAGGGTAAGGGTAAGGGTAAGGGTAAAGGTAAGGGTAAGCCTAAGGGTAAAAGCAAGGGTAAGGGTAAGGGTAAGGGTAAGGGTAAGGGTAAGGGTAAGGGTAAGGGTAAGGGTAAGGGTAAGGGTAAGCTTAAGGGTAAAAGCAAGGGTAAGGGTAAGGGTAAGGGTAAGGGTAAGGGTAAGGGTAAGGGTAAGGGTAAGCTTAAGGGTAAAAGCAAGGGTAAGGGTAAGGGTAAGGGTAAGGGTAAGGGTTAGGGTAAGGGTAAAGGTAAGGGTAAGCCTAAGGGTAAAAGCAAGGGTAAGGGTAAGGGTAAGGGTAAGGGTAAGGGTAAGGGTAAGGGTAAGGGTAAGCTTAAGGGTAAAAGCAAGGGTAAGGATAAGGGTAAGGGTAAGGGTAAGGGTTAGGGTAAGGGTAAAGGTAAGGGTAAGCCTAAGGGTAAAAGCAAGGGTAAGGGTAAGGGTAAGGGTAAGGGTAAGGGTAAGGGTAAGGGTAAGGGTAAGGGTAAGGGTAAGGGTAAGAGTAAGGGTAAGGGTAAGGGTAAGCTTAAGGGTAAAAGCAAGGGTAAGGGTAAGGGTAAGGGTAAGGGTAAGCCTAAGGGTAAAAGCAAGGGTAAGGGTAAGGTTAAGGGTAAGGGTAAGGGTAAGCTTAAGGGTAAAAGCAAGGGTAAGGGTAAGGGTAAGGGTAAGGGTAAGGGTAAGCTTAAGGGTAAAAGCAAGGGTAAGGGTAAGGGTAAGGGTAAGGGTAAGGGTAAGGGTAAGGGTAAGCTTAAGGGTAAAAGCAAGGGTAAGGGTAAGGGTAAGGGTAAGGGTAAGGGTAAGGGTTAGGGTAAGGGTAAAGGTAAGGGTAAGCCTAAGGGTAAAAGCAAGGGTAAGGGTAAGGGTAAGGGTAAGGGTAAGGGTAAGGGTAAGGGTAAGGGTAAGGGTAAGGGTAAGGGTAAGGGTAAGGGTAAGAGTAAGGGTAAGGGTAAGGGTAAGCTTAAGGGTAAAAGCAAGGGTAAGGGTAAGGGTAAGGGTAAGGGTAAGCCTAAGGGTAAAAGCAAGGGTAAGGGTAAGGTTAAGGGTAAGGGTAAGGGTAAGCTTAAGGGTAAAAGCAAGGGTAAGGGTAAGGGTAAGGGTAAGGGTAAGGGTAAGCTTAAGGGTAAAAGCAAGGGTAAGGGTAAGGGTGAGGGTAAGGGTAAGGGTAAGGGTAAGGGTAAAGGTAAGGGTAAGCCTAAGAGTAAAAGCAAGGGTAAGGGTAAGGGTAAGGGTAAGGGTAAGGGTAAGGGTAAGGGTAAGGGTAAGGGTAAGCTTAAGGGTAAAAGCAAGGGTAAGGATAAGGGTAAGGGTAAGGGTAAGGGTAAGAGTAAGGGTAAGGGTAAGGGTAAGCTTAAGGGTAAAAGCAAGGGTAAGGGTAAGGGTAAGGGTAAGGGTAAGGGTAAGGGTAAGGGTAAGGGTAAGGGTAAGGGTAAGGGTAAGGGTAAGCTTAAGGGTAAAAGCAAGGGTAAGGGTTAGGGTAAGGGTAAGTGAAAGGGTAAGGGTAAGGGTAAGCTTAAGGGTAAAAGCAAGGGTAAGGGTAAGGGTAAGGGTAAGGGTAAGGGTAAGGGTAAAGGTAAGGGTAAGCCTAAGGGTAAAAGCAAGGGTAAGGGTAAGGGTAAGGGTAAGGGTAAGGGTAAGGGTAAGGGTAAGGGTAAGGGTAAGGGTAAGGGTAAGGGTAAGGGTAAGGGTAAGGGTAAGGGTAAGGGTAAGGGTAAGGGTAAGGGTAAGGGTAAGCTTAAGGGTATAAGCAAGGGTAAGGGTAAGGGTAAGGGTGAGGGTAAGGGTGAGGGTAAGGGTAAGGGTAAGCTTAAGGGTAAAAGCAAGGGTAAGGGTAAGGGTAAGAGTAAGGGTAAGGGTAAGGGTAAGGGTAAGCTTAAGGGTAAAAGCAAGGGTAAGGGTAAGGGTAAGGGTAAGGGTAAGGGTAAGGGTAAGGGTAAGGGTAAGGGTAAGGGTAAGGGTAAGGGTAAGGGTAAGGGTAAGGGTAAAGGTGAGGTTAAGCCTAAGGGTAAAAGCAAGGGTAAGGGTAAGGGTAAGGGTAAGGGTAAGGGTAAGGGTAAGGGTAAGGGTAAGGGTAAGGGTAAGGGTAAGGGTAAGGGTAAGGGTAAGGGTAAGGGTAAGGGTAAGGGTAAGGGTAAGGGTAAGCTTAAGGGTAAAAGCAAGGGTAAGGGTAAGGATAAGGGTAAGGGTAAGCCTAAGGGTAAAAGCAAGGGTAAGGGTAAGGGTAAGGGTAAGGGTAAGGGTAAGCTTAAGGGTTAAAGCAAGGGTAAGGGTAAGGGAAAGGGTAAGGGTAAGGGTAAGGGTAAGGGTAAGCTTAAGGGTAAAAGCAAGGGTAAGGGTAAGGGTAAGGGTAAGGGTAAGGGTAAGGGTAAGGGTAAGGGTAAGGGTAAAGGTAAGGGTAAGCCTAAGGGTCAAAGCAAGGGTAAGGGTAAGGGTAAGGGTAAGGGTAAGGGTAAGGGTAAGGGTAAGGGTAAGCTTAAGGGTAAAAGTAAGAGTAAGGGTAAGGGTAAGGGTAAGGGTAAGGGTAAGGGTAAGGGTAAGGGTAAGGGTAAGCTTAAGGGTAAGGGTAAAGGTAAGGGTAAGGGTAAGCCTAAGGGTAAAAGCAAGGGTAAATGTAAGGGTAAGGGTAAGGGTAAGGGTAAGCTTAAGGGTAAAAGCAAGGGTAAGGGTAAGGGTAAGGGTAAGGGTAAGGGTAAGGGTAAGGGTAAGGGTAAGCTTAAGGGTAAAAGCAAGGGTAAGGGTAAGGGTAAGGGTAAAGGTTAGGGTAAGGGTAAGGCTAAAGGTAAGGGTAAGCCTAAGGGTAAAAGCAAGGGTAAGGGTAAGGGTAAGGGAAAGGGTAAGGGTAAGGGTAAGGGTAAGGGTAAGGGTAAGGGTAAAGGTAAGGGTAAGGGTAAGCTTAAGGGTAAAAGCAAGGGTAAGGGTAAGGGTAAGGGTAAGGGTAAGAGTAAGGGTAAGGGTAAGGGTAAGCTTAAGGGTAAAAGCAAGGGTAAGGGTAAGGGTAAGGGTAAGGGTAAGGGTAAGGGTAAGGGTAAGGGTAAGGGTAAGGGTAAGGGTAAGGGTAAGCTTAAGGGTAAAAGCAAGGGTAAGGGTAAGGGTAAGGGTAAGGGTAAGGGTAAGGGTAAGGGTAAGGGTAAGGGTAAGGGTAAGGGTAAGGGTAAGGGTAAGCTTAAGGGTAAAAGCAAGGGTAAGGGTAAGGGTAAGGGTAAGGGTAAGGGTAATGGTAAGGGTAAAGGTAAGGGTAAGCCTAAGGGTAAAAGCAAGGGTAAGGGTGAGGGTAAGGGTAAGGGTAAGGGTAAGGGTAAGGGTAAGGTTAAGGGTAAGGGTTAGGGTAAGGGTAAGGGTAAGGGTAAGGGTAAGCTTAAGGGTAAAAGCAAGGGTAAGGGTAAGGGTAAGGGTAAGGGTAAGGGTAAGGGTAAGCTTAAGGGTAAGGGTAAGGGTAAGGGTAAGGGTAAGCTTAAGGGTAAAAGCAAGGGTAAGGGTAAGGGTAAGGGTAAGGGTAAGGGTAAGCTTAAGGGTAAAAGCAAGGGTAAGGGTAAGGGTAAGGGTAAGGGTAAGGGTAAGGGTAAGGGTAAGGGTAAGCTTAAGGGTAAGGGTAAGGGTAAGGGTAAGGGTAAGCTTAAGGGTACAAGCAAGGGTAAGGGTCAGGGTAAGGGTAAGTGTAAGGGTAAGGGTAAGGGTAAGGGTAAGGGTGAGCTTAAGGGTAAAAGCAAGGGTAAGGGTAAGGTTAAGGGTAAGGGTAAGGGTAAGGGTAAGGGTAAGGGTTAGCTTAAGGGTAAAAGCAAGGGTAAGGGTAAGGGTAAGGGTAAGGGTAAGGGTAAGGGTAAGGGTAAGGGTGAGGGTAAAGGTAAGGGTAAGCCTAAGGGTAAAAGCAAGGGTAAGGGTAAGGGTAAGGGTAAGGGTAAGAGTAAGGGTAAGGGTAAGGGTAAGGGTAAGCTTAAGGGTAAAAGCAAGGGTAAGGGTAAGGGTAAGGGTAAGGGTAAGCCTAAGGGTAAAAGCAAGGGTAAGGGTAAGGGTAAGGGTAAGGGTAAGGGTAAGGGTAAGCTTAAGGGTAAAAGCAAGGGTAAGGGTAAGGGTAAGGGTAAGGGTAAGGGTAAGGGTAAGCTTAAGGGTAAAAGCAAGGGTGAGGGTAAGGGTAAGGGTAAGGGTAAGGGTAAGGGTAAGGGTAAGGGTAAGCTTAAGGGTGAAAGCAAGGGTAAGGGTAAGGGTAAGGGTAAGGGTAAGGGTAAGGGTAAGGGTAAGGATAAGCTTAAGGGTAAAAGCAAGGTTAAGGGTAAGGGTAAGGGTAAGGGTAAGGGTAAAGGTAAGGGTAAGCCTAAGGGTAAAAGCAAGGGTAAGGGTAAGGGTAAGGGTAAGGCTAAGGGTTAGGGTAAGGGTAAGGGTAAGGGTAAGGGTAAGGGTAAGGGTAAGGGTAAGGGTAAGGGTAAGGGTAAGGGTAAGGGTAAGGGTAAGGGTAAGGGTAAGCTTAAGGGTAAAAGCAAGGGTAAGGGTAAGGGAAAGGGTAAGGGTAAGCCTAAGGGTAAAAGCAAGGGTAAGGGTAAGGGTAAGGGTAAGGGTAAGGGTAAGCTTAAGGGTAAAAGCAAGAGTAAGGGTAAGGGTAAGGGTAAGGGTAAGGGTAAGGGTAAGCTTAAGGGTAAAAGCAAGGGTAAGGGTATAGGTAAGGGTAAGGGTAAGGGTAAGGGTAAGGGTAAGGGTAAGGGTAAGGGTAAGGGTAAAGGTAAGGGTAAGCCTAAGGGTAAAAGCAAGGGTAAGGGTAAGGGTAAGGGTAAGGGTAAGGGTAAGGTTAAGGGTAAGGGTAAGGGTAAGCTTAAGGGTAAGGGTAAGGGTAAGCTTAAGGGTAAAAGCAAGGGTAAGGGTAAGGGTAAGGGTAAGGGTAAGGGTAAGGGTAAGGGTAAGGGTAAGGGTAAGGGTAAGGGTAAGCTTAAGGGTAAGGGTAAGGGTAAGGGTAAGGGTAAGCTTAATGGTAAAAGCAAGGGTAAGGGTAAGGGTAAGGGTAAGGGTAAGCTTAAGGGTAAAAGCAAGGGTAAGGGTAAGGGTAAGGGTAAGGGTAAGGGTAAGGGTAAGGGTAAGCTTAAGGGTAAGGGTAAGGGTAAGGGTAAGGGTAAGCTTAAGGGTAAAAGCAAGGGTTATTGTAAGGGTAAGGGTAAGGATAAGCTTAAGGTTAAGGGTAAGGGTAAGGGTAAGGGTAAGCTTAAGGGTAAAAGCAAGGGTAAGGGTAAGGGTGAGGGTAAGGGTAAGGGTAAGGGTAAGGGTAAGCTTAAGGTTAAGGGTAAGGGTAAGGGTAAGGGTAAGCTTAAGGGTAAAAGCAAGGGTAAGGGTAAGGGTAAGGGTAAGGGTAAGGGTAAGGGTAAGGGTAAGGGTAAGGGTAAGGGTAAGGGTAAGGGTAAGGGTAAGGGTAAGGGTAATGGTAAGGGTAAGGGTAAGGGAAAGCTTAAGGGTAAGGGTAAGGGTAAGGGTAAGGGTAAGCTTAAGGGTAAAAGCAAGGGTAAGGGTAAGGGTAAGGGTAAGGGTAAGGGTAAGCTTAAGGGTAAAAGCATGGGTAAGGGTAAGGGTAAGGGTAAGGGTAAGGGTAAGGGTAAAAGTAAGCTTAAGGGTAAGGGTAAGGGTAAGGGTAAGCTTAAGGGTAAAACCAAGGGTAAGGGTAAGGGTAAGGGTAAGGGTAAGGGTAAAGGTAAGGGTAAGCCTAAGGGTAAAAGCAAGGATAAGGGTAAGGGTAAGGGTAAGGGTAAGGGTAATGGTAAGGGTAAGGGTAAGGGTAAGGGTAAGCTTAAGGGTAAAAGCAAGGGTAAGGGTAAGGGTAAGGGTAAGGGTAAGGGTAAGGGTAAGGGTAAGGGTAAGGGTAAGGGTAAGGGTAAGCTTAAGGGTAAAAGCAAGGGTAAGGGTAAGGGTAAGGGTAAGGGTAAGGGTAAGGGTAAGGGTAAGCTTAAGGGTAAAAGCAAGGGTAAGGGTAAGGGTAAGGGTAAGGGTAAGGGTTAGGGTAAGGGTAAAGGTAAGGGTAAGCCTAAGGGTAAAAGCAAGGGTAAGGGTAAGGGTAAGGGTAAGGGTAAGGGTAAGGGTAAGGGTAAGGGTAAGGGTAAGGGTAAGGGTAAGAGTAAGGGTAGGGGTAAGGGTAAGAGTAAGGGTAAGGGTAAGGGTAAGCTTAAGGGTAAAAGCAAGGGTAAGGGTAAGGGTAAGGGTAAGGGTAAGCCTAAGGGTAAAAGCAAGGGTAAGGGTAAGGGTAAGGGTAAGGGTAAGGGTAAGCTTAAGGGTAAAAGCATGGGTAAGGGTAAGGGTAAGGGTAAGGGTAAGGGTAAGGGTAAGGGTAAGGGTAAGCTTAAGGGTAAAAGCAAGGGTAAGGGTAAGGGTAAGGGTAAGGGTAAGGGTAAGGGTAAAGGTAAGGGTAAGCCTAAGGGTAAAAGCAAGGGTAAGGGTAAGGGTAAGGGTAAGGGTAAGGGTAAGCTTAAGGGTAAAAGCAAGGGTAAGGGTAAGGGTAAGGGTAAGGGTAAGGGTAAGGGTAAGGGTAAGGGTAAGGGTAAGGGTAAGGGTAAGGGTAAGGGTAAGCTTAAGGGTAAAAGCAAGGGTAAGGGTAAGGGTAAGGGTAAGGGTAAGGGTAAGGGTAAGGGTAAGGGTAAAGGTAAGGGTAAGGGTAAGGGTAAGGGTAAGGGTAAGGGTAAGGGTAAGGGTAAGCTTAAGGGTAAAAGCAAGGGTAAGGGTTAGGGTAAGGGTAAGGGTAAGGGTAAGGGTAAGGGTAAGGGTAAGCTTAAGGGTAAAAGCAAGGGTAAGGGTAAGGGTAAGGGTAAGGGTAAGGGTAAGGGTAAGTGTAAGGGTAAGGGTAAGCTTAAGGGTAAGGGTAAGGGTAAGGGTAAGGGTAAGCTTAAGGGTAAAAGCAAGGGTAAGGGTAAGGGTAAGGGTAAGGGTAAGGGTAAGGGTAAGGGTAAGGGTAAGGGTAAGGGTAAGGGTAATGGTAAGGGTAAGGGTAAGGGAAAGCTTAAGGGTAAGGGTAAGGGTAAGGGTAAGGGTAAGCTTAAGGGTAAAAGCAAGGGTAAGGGTAAGGGTAAGGGTAAGGGTAAGGGTAAGCTTAAGGGTAAAAGCATGGGTAAGGGTAAGGGTAAGGGTAAGGGTAAGGGTAAGGGTAAGGGTAAGCTTAAGGGTAAGGGTAAGGGTAAGGGTAAGCTTAAGGGTAAAAGCAAGGGTAAGGGTAAGGGTAAAGGTAAGGGTAAGCCTAAGGGTAAAAGCAAGGATAAGGGTAAGGGTAAGGGTAAGGGTAAGGGTAATGGTAAGGGTAAGGGTAAGGGTAAGGGTAAGCTTAAGGGTAAAAGCAAGGGTAAGGGTAAGGGTAAGGGTAAGGGTAAGGGTAAGGGTAAGGGTAAGGGTAAGGGTAAGGGTAAGGGTAAGGGTAAGGGTAAGCTTAAGGGTAAAAGCAAGGGTAAGGGTAAGGGTAAGGGTAAGGGTAAGGGTAAGGGTAAGGGTAAGGGTAAGCTTAAGGGTAAAAGCAAGGGTAAGGGTAAGGGTAAGGGTAAGGGTAAGGGTTAGCGTAAGGGTAAAGGTAAGGGTAAGCCTAAGGGTAAAAGCAAGGGTAAGGGTAAGGGTAAGGGTAAGGGTAAGGGTAAGGGTAAGGGTAAGGGTAAGGGTAAGAGTAAGGGTAAGGGTAAGGGTAAGAGTAAGGGTAAGGGTAAGGGTAAGCTTAAGGGTAAAAGCAAGGGTAAGGGTAAGGGTAAGGGTAAGGGTAAGCCTAAGGGTAAAAGCAAGGGTAAGGGTAAGGGTAAGGGTAAGGGTAAGCTTAAGGGTAAAAGCAAGGGTAAGGGTAAGGGTAAGGGTAAGGGTAAGGGTAAAGGTAAGGGTAAGCCTAAGGGTAAAAGCAAGGGTAAGGGTAAGGGTAAGGGTAAGGGTAAGGGTAAGGGTAAGGGTAAGCTTAAGGGTAAAAGCAAGGGTAAGGGTAAGGGTAAGGGTAAGGGTAAGGGTAAGGGTAAGGGTAAGGGTAAGGGTAAGCTTAAGGGTAAAAGCAAGGGTAAGGGTAAGGGTAAGGGTAAGGGTAAGGGTAAGGGTAAGCGTAAGGGTAAGGGTAAGGGTAAGGGTAAAGGTAAGGGTAAGGGTGAGGGTAAGGGTAAGGGTAAGGGTAAGGGTAAGCTTAAGGGTAAAAGCAAGGGTAAGGGTTAGGGTAAGGGTAAGGGTAAGGGTAAGGGTAAGGGTAAGGGTAAGCTTAAGGGTAAAAGCAAGGGTAAGGGTAAGGGTAAGGGTAAGGGTAAGGGTAAGGGTAAGGGTAAGGGTAAGGGTAAGGGTAAGGGTAAGGGTAAGGGTAAGGGTAAGCTTAAGGGTAAAAGCAAGGGTAGGGGTAAGGGTAAGGGTAAGGGTAAGGGTAAGGGTAAGGGTAAGCTTAAGGGTAAAAGCAAGGGTAAGGGTAAGGGTAAGGGTAAGGGTAAGGGTTAGGGTAAGGGTAAAGGTAAGGGTAAGCCTAAGGGTAAAAGCAAGGGTAAGGGTAAGGGTAAGGGTAAGGGTAAGGGTAAGGGTAAGGGTAAGGGTAAGGGTAAGGGTAAGGGTAAGAGTAAGGGTAAGGGTAAGGGTAAGCTTAAGGGTAAAAGCAAGGGTAAGGGTAAGGGTAAGGGTAAGGGTAAGGGTAAGCCTAAGGGTAAAAGCAAGGGTAAGGGTAAGGGTAAGGGTAAGGGTAAGGGTAAGCTTAAGGGTAAAAGCAAGGGTAAGGGTAAGGGTAAGGGTAAGGGTAAGGGTAAGGGTAAGCTTAAGGGTAAAAGCAAGGGTAAGGGTAAGGGTAAGGGTAAGGGTAAGGGTAAGGGTAAGGGTAAGGGTAAGGGTAAGGGTAAGGGTAAAGGTAAGGGTAAGCCTAAGGGTAAAAGCAAGGGTAAGGGTAAGGGTAAGGGTAAGTTTAAGGGTAAGCTTGAGGGTAAAAGCAAGGGTAAGGGTAAGGGTAAGGGTAAGGGTAAGGGTAAGGGTAAGGGTAAGGGTAAGGGTAAGCTTAAGGGTAAAAGCAAGGGTAAGGGTAAGGGTAAGGGTAAGGGTAAGGGTAAGGGTAAGGGTAAGTGTAAGGGTAAGGGTAATGGTAAGCTAAAGGGTAAAAGCAAGGGTAAGGGTCAGGGTAAGGGTAAGGGTAAGGGTAAGGGTAAGGGTAAGCTTAAGGGTAAAAGCAAGGGTAAGGGTAAGGGTAAGGGTAAGGGTAAGGGTAAGGGTAAGGGTAAGGGTAAGGGTAAAGGTAAGGGTAAGCCTAAGGGTAAAAGCAAGGGTAAGGGTAAGGGTAAGGGTAAGGTTAAGGGTAAGGGTAAGGGTAAGGGTAAGGGTAAGGGTAAGGGTAAGGGTAAGCTTAAGGGTATAAGCAAGGGTAAGGGTAAGGGTAAGGGTGAGGGTAAGGGTAAGGGTAAGGGTAAGGGTAAGGGTAAGGGTAAGGGTAAGGGTAAGCTTAAGGGTAAAAGCAAGGGTAAGGGTAAGGGTAAGGGTAAGGGTAAGGGTAAGGGTAAGGGTAAGCTTAAGGGTAAAAGCAAGGGTAAGGGTAAGGGTAAGGGTAAGGGTAAGGGTAAGGGTAAGGGTAAGGGTAAGGGTAAGGGTAAGGGTAAGGGTAAGGGTAAGGGTAAGGGTAAAGGTAAGGGTAAGCCTAAGGGTAAAATCAAGGGTAAGGGTAAGGGTAAGGGTAAGGGTAAGGGTAAGGGTAAGGGTAAGGGTAAGGGTAAGGGTAAGGGTAAGCTTAAGGGTAAAAGCAAGGGTAAGGGTAAGGGTAAGGGTAAGGGTAAGGGTAAGGGTAAAGGTAAGGGTAAGCCTAAGGGTAAAAGCAAGGGTAAGGGTAAGGGTAAGGGTAAGGGTAAGGGTAAGGGTAAGGGTAAGGGTAAGGGTAAGGGTAAGGGTAAGCTTAAGTGTAAAAGCAAGGGTAAGGGTAAGGGTAAGGGTAAGGGTAAGGGTAAGGGTAAGCTTAAGGGTAAAAGCAAGGGTAAGGGTAAGGGTAAGGGTAAGGGTAAGGGTAAGGGTAAGGGTAAGGGTAAGCTTAAGGGTAAAAGCAAGGGTAAGGGTAAGGGTAAGGGTAAGGGTAAGCTTAAGGGTAAAAGCAAGGGTAAGGGTAAGGGTAAGGGTAAGGGTAAGGGTAAGGGTAAGGGTAAAGGTAAGGGTAAGCCTAAGGGTAAAAGCAAGGGTAAGGGTAAGGGTAAGGGTAAGGGTAAGGGTAAGGGTAAGGGTAAGGGTAAGGGTAAGGGTAAGGGTAAGGGTAAGGGTAAGGGTAAGGGTAAGCCTAAGGGTAAAAGCAAGGGTAAGGGTAAGGGTAAGGGTAAGGGTAAGGGTAAGGGTAAGCCTAAGGGTAAGGGTAAGGGTAAGGGTAAGGGTAAGGGTAAGGGTAAGCTTAAGGGTAAAAGCAAGGGTAAGGGTAAGGGTAAGGGTAAGGGTAAGGGTAAGGGTAAGCTTAAGGGTAAAAGCAAGGGTAAGGGTAAGGGTAAGGGTAAGGGTAAGGGTAAGGGTAAAGGTAAGGGTAAGCCTAAGGGTAAAAGCAAGGGTATGGGTAAGGGTAAGGGTAAGGGTAAGGGTAAGGGTAAGGGTAAGGGTAAGGGTAAGGGTAAGGGTAAGGGTAAGGGTAAGGGTAAGCTTAAGGGTAAAAGCAAGGGTAAGGGTAAGGGTAAGGGTAAGGGTAAGGGTAAGGGTAAGGGTAAGGGTAAGGGTAAGGGTAAGGGTAAGGGTAAGCTTAAGGGTAAAAGCAAGGGTAAGGGTAAGGGTAAGGGTAAGGGTAAGGGTAAGGGTAAGGGTAAGGGTAAGGGTAAGGGTAAGGGTAAGGGTAAGGGTAAGGGTAAGGGTAAGGGTAAGGGTAAGGGTAAGGGTAAGCTTAAGGGTAAAAGCAAGGGTAAGGGTAAGGGTAAGGGTAAGGGTAAGGGTAAGCTTAAGGGTAAAAGCAAGGGTAAGGGTAAGGGTAAGGGTAAGGGTAAGGGTAAGGGTAAGGGTAAGGGTAAGGGTAAGGGTAAGGGTAAGGGTAAGCCTAAGGGTAAAAGCAACGGTAAGGGTAAGGGTAAAAGCAAGGGTAAGGGTAAGGGTAAGGGTAAGGGTAAGGGTAAGGGTAAGGGTAAGGGTAAGGGTAAGGGTAAGGGTAAGGGTAAGGGTAAGGGTAAGCTTAAGGGTAAAAGCAAGGGTAAGGGTAAGGGTAAGGGTAAGGGTAAGGGTAAGGGTAAGTGTAAGCTTAAGGGTAAAAGCAAGGGTAAGGGTAAGGGTAAGGGTAAAGGTGAGGGTAAGCCTTAGGGTAAAAGCAAGGGTAAGGGTAAGGGTAAGGGTAAGGGTAAGGGTAAGGGTAAGGGTAAGGGTAAGGGTAAGCTTAAGGGTAAAAGCAAGGGTAAGGGTAAGGGTAAGGGTAAGGGTAAGGGTAAGGGTAAGGGTAAGGGTAAGGGTAAGGGTAAGCTTAAGGGTAAAAGCAAGGGTAAGGGTAAGGGTAAGGGTAAGGGTAAGGGTAAGGGTAAGGGTAAGGGTAAGGGTAAGGGTAAGGGTAAGCTTAAGGGTAAAAGCAAGGGTAAGGGTTAGGGTAAGGGTAAGGGTAAGGGTAAGGGTAAGCTTGAGGGTAAAAGCAAGGGTAAGGGTAAGGGTAAGGGTAAGGGTAAAGGTAAGGGTAAGCCTAAGGGTAAAAGCAAGGGTAAGGGTAAGGGTAAGGGTAAGGGTAAGGGTAAGGGTAAGGGTAAGGGTAAGGGTAAGGGTAAGGGTAAGGGTAAGCTTAAGGGTATAAGCAAGGTTAAGGGTAAGGGTAAGGGTGAGGGTAAGGGTAAGGGTAAGGGTAAGCTTAAGGGTAAAAGCAAGGGTAAGGGTAAGGGTAAGGGTAAGGGTAAGGGTAAGGGTAAGGGTAAGGGTAAGCTTAAGGGTAAAAGCAAGGGTAAGGGTAAGGGTAAGGGTAAGGGTAAGGGTAAGGGTAAGGGTAAGGGTAAAGGTTAGGGTAAGCCTAAGGGTAAAAGCAAGGGTAAGGGTAAAGGTAAGGGTAAGTGTAAGGGTAAGGGTAAGGGTAAGGGTAAGGGTAGTGGGAAGGGTAAGGGTAAGCTTAAGGGTAAAAGCAAGGGTAAGGGTAAGGGTAAGGGTAAGGGTAAGCCTAAGGGTAAAACAAGGGTAAGGGTAAGGGTAAGGGTAAGGGTAAGAGTAAGCTTAAGGGTAAAAGCAAGGGTAAGGGTAAGGGTAAGGGTGAGGGTAAGGGTAAGCTTAAGGGTTAAAGCAAGGGTAAGGGTAAGGGTAAGGGTAAGGGTAAGGGTAAAGGTAAGGGTAAGCCTAAGGGTAAAAGCAAGGGTAAGGGTAAGGGTAAGGGTAAGGGTAAGGGTAAGGGTAAGGGTAAGGGTAAGGGTAAGGGTAAGGGTAAGGGTAAGGGTAAGGGTAAGGGTAAGCTTAAGGGTAAAAGCAAGGGTAAGGGTAAGGGTAAGGGTAAGGGTAAGGGTAAGAGTAAGGGTAAGGGTAAGGGTAAGGGTAAGGGTAAGGGTAAGGGTGAGGGTAAAATCAAGGGTAAGGGTAAGGGTAAGGGTGAGGGTAAGGGTAAGGGTAAGGGTAAGGGTAAGCTTAAGGGTAAAAGCAAGGGTAAGGGTAAGGGTAAGGGTAAGGGTAAGGGTAAGGGTAAGGGTAAAAGCAAGGGTAAGGGTAAGGGTAAGGGTGAGGGTAAGGGTAAGGGTAAGGGTAAGGGTAAGCTTAAGGGTAAAAGCAAGGGTAAGGGTAAGGGTAAGGGTAAGGGTAAGGGTAAGGGTAAGGGTAAGGGTAAGGGTAAGGGTAAGGGTAAGGGTAAGGGTAAGGGTAAGCTTAAGGGTAAAAGCAAGGGTAAGGGTAAGGGTAAGGGTAAGGGTAAGGGTAAGGGTAAGGGTAAGGGTAAAGGTAAGGGTAAGCCTAAGGGTAAAAGCAAGGGTAAGGGTAAGGGTTAGGGTAAGGGTAAGGGTAAGGGTAAGGGTAAGGGTAAGGGTAAGGGTAAGGGTAAGTGTAAGGGTGAGGGTAAGGGTAAGCTTAAGGGTAAAAGCAAGGGTAAGGGTAAGGGTAAGGGTAAGGGTAAGGGTAAGGGTAAGGGTAAGGGTAAGGGTAAGGGTAAGGGTAAGGGTAAGGGTAAGGGTAAGCTTAAGGGTAAGGGTAAGGGTAAGGGTAAAGGTAAGGGTAAGCCTAAGGGTAAAAGCAAGGGTAAGGGTAAGGGTTAGGGTAAGGGTAAGGGTAAGGGTAAGGGTAAGGGTAAGGGTAATGGTAAGTGTAAGGGTAAGGGTAAGGGTAAGCTTAAGGGTAAAAGCAAGGGTAAGGGTAAGGGTAAGGGTAAGGGTGAGGGTAAGGGTAAGGGTAAGGGTAAGGGTAAGCTTAAGGGTAAGGGTAAGGGTAAGGGTAAGGGTAAGCCTGAGGGTAAAAGCAAGGGTAAGGGTAAGGGTAAGGGTAAGGGTAAGGGTAAGCTTAAGGGTAAAAGCAAGGGTAAGGGTAAGGGTAAGGGTAAGGGTAAGGGTAAGGGTAAGGGTAAGGGTAAGCTTAAGGGTAAAAGCAAGGGTAAGGGTAAGGGTAAGGGTAAGGGTAAGGGTAAGGGTAAGCTTAAGGGTAAAAGCAAGGGTAAGGGTAAGGGTAAGGGTAAGGGTAAGGGTAAGGGTAAGGGTAAGGGTAAGCTTAAGGGTAAAAGCAAGGGTAAGGGTAAGGGTAAGGGTAAGGGTAAGCTTAAGGGTAAAAGCAAGGGTAAGGGTAAGGGTAAGGGTAAGGGTAAGGGTAAGGGTAAGGGTAAAGGTAAGGGTAAGCCTAAGGGTAAAAGCAAGGGTAAGGGTAAGGGTAAGGGTAAGGGTAAGGGTAAGGGTAAGGGTAAGGGTAAGGGTAAGGGTAAGGGTAAGGGTAAGGGTAAGGGTAAGGGTAAGGGTAAGCCTAAGGGTAAAAGCAAAGGTAAGGGTAAGGGTAAGGGTAAGGGTAAGGGTAAGGGTAAGCCTAAGGGTAAGGGTAAGGGTAAGGGTAAGGGTAAGGGTAAGGGTAAGCTTAAGGGTAAAAGCAAGGGTAAGGGTAAGGGTAAGGGTAAGGGTAAGGGTAAGGGTAAGCTTAAGGGTAAAAGCAAGGGTAAGGGTAAGGGTAAGGGTAAGGGTAAGGGTAAGGGTAAAGGTAAGGGTAAGCCTAAGGGTAAAAGCAAGGGTATGGGTAAGGGTAAGGGTAAGGGTAAGGGTAAGGGTAAGGGTAAGGGTAAGGGTAAGGGTAAGGGTAAGGGTAAGGGTAAGCTTAAGGGTAAAAGCAAGGGTAAGGGTAAGGGTAAGGGTAAGGGTAAGGGTAAGGGTAAGGGTAAGGGTAAGGGTAAGGGTAAGGGTAAGGGTAAGGGTAAGCTTAAGGGTAAAAGCAAGGGTAAGGGTAAGGGTAAGGGTAAGGGTAAGGGTAAGGGTAAGGGTAAGGGTAAGGGTAAGGGTAAGGGTAAGGGTAAGGGTAAGGGTAAGGGTAAGGGTAAGGGTAAGGGTAAGGGTAAGGGTAAGCTTAAGGGTAAAAGCAAGGGTAAGGGTAAGGGTAAGGGTAAGGGTAAGGGTAAGCTTAAGGGTAAAAGCAAGGGTAAGGGTAAGGGTAAGGGTAAGGGTAAGGGTAAGGGTAAGGGTAAGGGTAAGGGTAAGGGTAAGCCTAAGGGTAAAAGCAAGGGTAAGGGTAAGGGTAAAAGCAAGGGTAAGGGTAAGGGTAAGGGTAAGGGTAAGGGTAAGGGTAAGGGTAAGGGTAAGGGTAAGGGTAAGGGTAAGGGTAAGGGTAAGGGTAAGGGTAAGGGTAAGGGTAAGCTTAAGGGTAAAAGCAAGGGTAAGGGTAAAGGTAAGGGTAAGGGTAAGGGTAAGGGTAAGTGTAAGCTTAAGGGTAAAAGCAAGGGTAAGGGTAAGGGTAAGGGTAAAGGTAAGGGTAAGCCTTAGGGTAAAAGCAAGGGTAAGGGTAAGGGTAAGGGTAAGGGTAAGGGTAAGGGTAAGGGTAAGGGTAAGGGTAAGGGTAAGGGTAAGGGTAAGGGTAAGGGTAAGCTTAAGGGTAAAAGCAAGGGTAAGGGTAAGGGTAAGGGTAAGGGTAAGGGTAAGGGTAAGGGTAAGGGTAAGGGTAAGGGTAAGGGTAAGCTTAAGGGTAAAAGCAAGGGTAAGGGTAAGGGTAAGGGTAAGGGTAAGGGTAAGGGTAAGGGTAAGGGTAAGGGTAAGGGTAAGGGTAAGCTTAAGGGTAAAAGCAAGGGTAAGGGTTAGGGTAAGGGTAAGGGTAAGGGTAAGGGTAAGCTTGAGGGTAAAAGCAAGGGTAAGGGTAAGGGTAAGGGTAAGGGTAAAGGTAAGGGTAAGCCTAAGGGTAAAAGCAAGGGTAAGGGTAAGGGTAAGGGTAAGGGTAAGGGTAAGGGTAAGGGTAAGGGTAAGGGTAAGGGTAAGGGTAAGGGTAAGCTTAAGGGTATAAGCAAGGTTAAGGGTAAGGGTAAGGGTGAGGGTAAGGGTAAGGGTAAGGGTAAGCTTAAGGGTAAAAGCAAGGGTAAGGGTAAGGGTAAGGGTAAGGGTAAGGGTAAGGGTAAGCTTAAGGGTAAAAGCAAGGGTAAGGGTAAGGGTAAGGGTAAGGGTAAGGGTAAGGGTAAGGGTAAGGGTTAGGGTAAAAGTTAGGGTAAGCCTAAGGGTAAAAGCAAGGGTAAGGGTAAAGGTAAGGGTAAGTGTAAGGGTAAGGGTAAGGGTAAGGGTAAGGGTAGTGGGAAGGGTAAGGGTAAGCTTAAGGGTAAAAGCAAGGGTAAGGGTAAGGGTAAGGGTAAGGGTAAGCCTAAGGGTAAAACAAGGGTAAGGGTAAGGGTAAGGGTAAGGGTAAGAGTAAGCTTAAGGGTAAAAGCAAGGGTAAGGGTAAGGGTAAGGGTGAGGGTAAGGGTAAGCTTAAGGGTTAAAGCAAGGGTAAGGGTAAGGGTAAGGGTAAGGGTAAGGGTAAAGGTAAGGGTAAGCCTAAGGGTAAAAGCAAGGGTAAGGGTAAGGGTAAGGGTAAGGGTAAGGGTAAGGGTAAGGGTAAGGGTAAGGGTAAGGGTAAGGGTAAGGGTAAGGGTAAGGGTAAGGGTAAGCTTAAGGGTAAAAGCAAGGGTAAGGGTAAGGGTAAGGGTAAGGGTAAGGGTAAGCTTAAGGGTAAAAGCAAGGGTAAGGGTAAGGGTAAGGGTAAGGGTAAGGGTAAGGGTAAAGGTAAGGGTAAGCCTAAGGGTAAAAGCAAGGGTATGGGTAAGGGTAAGGGTAAGGGTAAGGGTAAGGGTAAGGGTAAGGGTAAGGGTAAGGGTAAGGGTAAGGGTAAGGGTAAGCTTAAGGGTAAAAGCAAGGGTAAGGGTAAGGGTAAGGGTAAGGGTAAGGGTAAGGGTAAGGGTAAGGGTAAGGGTAAGGGTAAGGGTAAGGGTAAGGGTAAGGGTAAGCTTAAGGGTAAAAGCAAGGGTAAGGGTAAGGGTAAGGGTAAGGGTAAGGGTAAGGGTAAGGGTAAGGGTAAGGGTAAGGGTAAGGGTAAGGGTAAGGGTAAGGGTAAGGGTAAGGGTAAGGGTAAGGGTAAGGGTAAGCTTAAGGGTAAAAGCAAGGGTAAGGGTAAGGGTAAGGGTAAGGGTAAGGGTAAGCTTAAGGGTAAAAGCAAGGGTAAGGGTAAGGGTAAGGGTAAGGGTAAGGGTAAGGGTAAGGGTAAGGGTAAGGGTAAGGGTAAGCCTAAGGGTAAAAGCAAGGGTAAGGGTAAGGGTAAAAGCAAGGGTAAGGGTAAGGGTAAGGGTAAGGGTAAGGTAAGGGTAAGGGTAAGGGTAAGGGTAAGGGTAAGGGTAAGGGTAAGGGTAAGGTAAGGGTAAGGGTAAGCTTAAGGGTAAAAGCAAGGGTAAGGGTAAAGGTAAGGGTAAGGGTAAGGGTAAGGGTAAGTGTAAGCTTAAGGGTAAAAGCAAGGGTAAGGGTAAGGGTAAGGGTAAAGGTAAGGGTAAGCCTTAGGGTAAAAGCAAGGGTTAGGGTAAGGGTAAGGGTAAGGGTAAGGGTAAGGGTAAGGGTAAGGGTAAGGGTAAGGGTAAGGGTAAGGGTAAGGGTAAGGGTAAGGGTAAGGGTAAGCTTAAGGGTAAAAGCAAGGGTAAGGGTAAGGGTAAGGGTAAGGGTAAGGGTAAGGGTAAGGGTAAGGGTAAGGGTAAGGGTAAGGGTAAGCTTAAGGGTAAAAGCAAGGGTAAGGGTAAGGGTAAGGGTAAGGGTAAGGGTAAGGGTAAGGGTAAGGGTAAGGGTAAGGGTAAGGGTAAGCTTAAGGGTAAAAGCAAGGGTAAGGGTTAGGGTAAGGGTAAGGGTAAGGGTAAGGGTAAGCTTGAGGGTAAAAGCAAGGGTAAGGGTAAGGGTAAGGGTAAGGGTAAAGGTAAGGGTAAGCCTAAGGGTAAAAGCAAGGGTAAGGGTAAGGGTAAGGGTAAGGGTAAGGGTAAGGGTAAGGGTAAGGGTAAGGGTAAGGGTAAGGGTAAGGGTAAGGGTAAGCTTAAGGGTATAAGCAAGGTTAAGGGTAAGGGTAAGGGTGAGGGTAAGGGTAAGGGTAAGGGTAAGCTTAAGGGTAAAAGCAAGGGTAAGGGTAAGGGTAAGGGTAAGGGTAAGGGTAAGGGTAAGGGTAAGCTTAAGGGTAAAAGCAAGGGTAAGGGTAAGGGTAAGGGTAAGGGTAAGGGTAAGGGTAAGGGTAAGGGTAAGGGTAAGGGTAAAAGTTAGGGTAAGCCTAAGGGTAAAAGCAAGGGTAAGGGTAAAGGTAAGGGTAAGTGTAAGGGTAAGGGTAAGGGTAAGGGTAAGGGTAGTGGGAAGGGTAAGGGTAAGCTTAAGGGTAAAAGCAAGGGTAAGGGTAAGGGTAAGGGTAAGGGTAAGCCTAAGGGTAAAACAAGGGTAAGGGTAAGGGTAAGGGTAAGGGTAAGAGTAAGCTTAAGGGTAAAAGCAAGGGTAAGGGTAAGGGTAAGGGTGAGGGTAAGGGTAAGCTTAAGGGTTAAAGCAAGGGTAAGGGTAAGGGTAAGGGTAAGGGTAAGGGTAAAGGTAAGGGTAAGCCTAAGGGTAAAAGCAAGGGTAAGGGTAAGGGTAAGGGTAAGGGTAAGGGTAAGGGTAAGGGTAAGGGTAAGGGTAAGGGTAAGGGTAAGGGTAAGGGTAAGGGTAAGGGTAAGCTTAAGGGTAAAAGCAAGGGTAAGGGTAAGGGTAAGGGTAAGGGTAAGGGTAAGAGTAAGGATAAGGGTAAGGGTAAGGGTAAGGGTAAGGGTAAGGGTAAGGGTAAAAGCAAGGGTAAGGGTAAGGGTAAGGGTGAGGGTAAGGGTAAGGGTAAGGGTAAGGGTAAGCTTAAGGGTAAAAGCAAGGGTAAGGGTAAGGGTAAGGGCAAGGGTAAGGGTAAGGGTAAGGGTAAGGGTAAGGGTAAGGGTAAGGGTAAGCTTAAGGGTAAAAGCAAGGGTAAGGGTAAGGGTAAGGGTAAGGGTAAGGGTAAGGGTAAGGGTAAGGGTAAAGGTAAGGGTAAGCCTAAGGGTAAAAGCAAGGGTAAGGGTAAGGGTTAGGGTAAGGGTAAGGGTAAGGGTAAGGGTAAGGGTAAGGGTAAGGGTAAGGGTAAGTGTGAGGGTGAGGGTAAGGGTAAGCTTAAGGGTAAAAGCAAGGGTAAGGGTAAGGGTAAGGGTAAGGGTAAGGGTAAGGGTAAGGGTAAGGGTAAGGGTAAGGGTAAGGGTAAGGGTAAGGGTAAGCTTAAGGGTAAGGGTAAGGGTAAGGGTAAAGGTAAGGGTAAGCCTAAGGGTAAAAGCAAGGGTAAGGGTAAGGGTTAGGGTAAGGGTAAGGGTAAGGGTAAGGGTAAGGGTAAGGGTAACGGTAAGTGTAAGGGTAAGGGTAAGGGTAAGCTTAAGGGTAAAAGCAAGGGTAAGGGTAAGGGTAAGGGTAAGGGTGAGGGTAAGGGTAAGGGTAAGGGTAAGGGTAAGCTTAAGGGTAAGGGTAAGGGTAAGGGTAAGGGTAAGCCTAAGGGTAAAAGCAAGGGTAAGGGTAAGGGTAAGGGTAAGGGTAAGGGTAAGCTTAAGGGTAAAAGCAAGGGTAAGGGTAAGGGTAAGGGTAAGGGTAAGGGTAAGGGTAAGCTTAAGGGTAAAAGCAAGGGTAAGGGTAAGGGTAAGGGTAAGGGTAAGGGTAAGGGTAAAGGTAAGGGTAAGCCTAAGGGTAAAAGCAAGGGTAAGGGTAAGGGTAAGGGTAAGGGTAAGGGTAAGGGTAAGGGCAAGGGTAAGGGTAAGGGTAAGGGTAAGGGTAAGGGTAAGGGTAAGGGTAAGGGTAAGGGTAAGGGTAAGGGTGAGGGTAAGCTTAAGGATAAAAGCAAGGGTAAGGGTAAGGGTAAGGGTAAGGGTAAGGGTAAGGGTAAGGGTAAGGGTAAGGGTAAGGGTAAGGGTAAGGGTAAGGGTAAGGGTAAGGGTAAGCTTAAGGGTAAAAGCAAGGGTAAGGGTAAGGGTAAGGGTAAGGGTAAGGGTAAGTGTAAGCTTAAGGGTAAAAGCAAGGGTAAGGGTAAGGGTAAGGGTAAAGGTAAGGGTAAGCCTTAGGGTAAAAGCAAGGGTAAGGGTAAGGGTAAGGGTAAGGGTAAGGGTAAGGGTAAGGGTAAGGGTAAGGGTAAGGGTAAGGGTAAGGGTAAGGGTAAGGGTAAGCTTAAGGGTAAAAGCAAGGGTAAGGGTAAGGGTAAGGGTAAAGGTAAGGGTAAGGGTAAGGGTAAGGGTAAGGGTAAGCTTAAGGGTAAAAGCATGGGTAAGGGTAAGGGTAAGGGTAAGGGTAAGGGTAAGGGTAAGGGTAAGGGTAAGCTTAAGGGTAAAAGCAAGGGTGAGGGTTAGGGTAAGGGTAAGGGTAAGGGTAAGGGTAAGCTTGAGGGTAAAAGCAAGGGTAAGGGTAAGGGTAAGGGTAAGGGTAAAGGTAAGGGTAAGCCTAAGGGTAAAAGCAAGGGTAAGGGTTAGGGTAAGGGTAAGGGTAAGGGTAAGGGTAAGGGTAAGGGTAAGGGTAAGCTTAAGGGTAAAAGCAAGGGTAAGGGTAAGGGTAAGGGTAAGGGTAAGCTTAAGGGTAAAAGCAAGGGTAAGGGTAAGGGTAAGGGTAAGGGTAAGGGTAAGGGTAAGGGTAAGGGTAAGCTTAAGGGTAAGGGTAAGGGTAAGGGTAAGGGTAAGCTTAAGGGTAAAAGCAAGGGTAAGGGTAAGGGTAAGGGTAAGGGTAAGGGTAAGCTTAAGGGTAAGGGTAAGGGTAAGGGTAAGGGTAAGCTTAAGGGTAAAAGCAAGGGTAAGGTTAAGGGTAAGGGTAAGGGTAAGGGTAAGGGTAAGGGTAAGCTTAAGGGTAAGGGTAAGGGTAAGGGTAAGGGTAAGCTTAAGGGTAAAAGCAAGGGTAAGGGTAAGGGTAAGGGTAAGGGTAAGGGTAAGGGTAAGGGTAAGGGTAAGGGTAAGGGTAAGGGTAAGGGTAAGGGTAAGGGTAAGGGTAAGGGTAAGGGTAAGGGTAAGCTTAAGGGTAAAAGCAAGGGTGAGGGTTAGGGTAAGGGTAAGGGTAAGGGTAAGGGTAAGCTTGAGGGTAAAAGCAAGGGTAAGGGTAAGGGTAAGGGTAAGGGTAAAGGTAAGGGTAAGCCTAAGGGTAAAAGCAAGGGTAAGGGTTAGGGTAAGGGTAAGGGTAAGGGTAAGGGTAAGGGTAAGGGTAAGGGTAAGCTTAAGGGTAAAAGCAAGGGTAAGGGTAAGGGTAAGGGTAAGGGTAAGCTTAAGGGTAAAAGCAAGGGTAAGGGTAAGGGTAAGGGTAAGGGTAAGGGTAAGGGTAAGGGTAAGGGTAAGCTTAAGGGTAAGGGTAAGGGTAAGGGTAAGGGTAAGCTTAAGGGTAAAAGCAAGGGTAAGGGTAAGGGTAAGGGTAAGGGTAAGGGTAAGCTTAAGGGTAAGGGTAAGGGTAAGGGTAAGGGTAAGCTTAAGGGTAAAAGCAAGGGTAAGGTTAAGGGTAAGGGTAAGGGTAAGGGTAAGGGTAAGGGTAAGCTTAAGGGTAAGGGTAAGGGTAAGGGTAAGGGTAAGCTTAAGGGTAAAAGCAAGGGTAAGGGTAAGGGTAAGGGTAAGGGTAAGGGTAAGGGTAAGGGTAAGGGTAAGGGTAAGGGTAAGGGTAAGGGTAAGGGTAAGGGTAAGGGTAAGGGTAAGGGTAAGGGTAAGGGTAAGGGTAAGCTTAAGGGTAAGGGTAAGGGTAAGGGAAAGCTTAAGGGTAAAAGCAAGGGTAAGGGTAAGGGTAAGGGTAAGGGTAAGGGTAAGCTTAAGGGTAAAAGCAAGGGTAAGGGTAAGGGTAAGGGTAAGGGTAAGGGTAAGGGTAAGGGTAAGGGTAAGGGTAAGGGTAAGTGTAAGGGTAAGGGTAAGGGTAAGCTTAAGGGTAAGGGTAAGGGTAAGGGTAAGCTTAAGGGTAAAAGCAAGGGTAAGGGTAAGGGTAAGGGTAAGGGTAAGGGTAAAGGTAAGGGTAAGCCTAAGGGTAAAAGCAAGGGTAAGGGTAAGGGTAAGGGTAAGGGTAAGGGTAAGGGTAAGGGTAAGGGTAAGGGTAAGGGTAAGGGTAAGGGTAAGGGTAAGCTTAAGGGTAAAAGCAAGGGTAAGGGTAAGGGTAAGGGTAAGGGTAAGGGTAAGGGTAAGGGTAAGGGTAAGCTTAAGGGTAAAAGCAAGGGTAAGGGTAAGGGTAAGGGTAAGGGTAAGGGTTAGGGTAAGGGTAAAGGTAAGGGTAAGCCTAAGGGTAAAAGCAAGGGTAAGGGTAAGGGTAAGGGTAAGGGTAAGGGTAAGGGTAAGGGTAAGGGTAAGGGTAAGCTTAAGGGTAAAAGCAAGGGTAAGGGTAAGGGTAAGGGTAAGGGTAAGGGTAAGGGTAAGGGTAAGGGTAAGGGTAAGCTTAAGGGTAAGGGTAAGGGTAAGGGTAAGGGTAAGCTTAAGGGTAAAAGCAAGGGTAAGGGTAAGGGTAAGGGTAAGGGTAAGGGTAAGGGTAAGGGTAAGGGTAAGGGTAAGGGTAAGGGTAAGGGTAAGGGTAAGGGTAAGGGTAAGGGTAAGGGTAAGGGTAAGGGTAAGGGTAAGCTTAAGGGTAAGGGTAAGGGTAAGGGAAAGCTTAAGGGTAAAAGCAAGGGTAAGGGTAAGGGTAAGGGTAAGGGTAAGGGTAAGCTTAAGGGTAAAAGCAAGGGTAAGGGTAAGGGTAAGGGTAAGGGTAAGGGTAAGGGTAAGGGTAAGGGTAAGGGTAAGGGTAAGTGTAAGGGTAAGGGTAAGGGTAAGCTTAAGGGTAAGGGTAAGGGTAAGGGTAAGCTTAAGGGTAAAAGCAAGGGTAAGGGTAAGGGTAAGGGTAAGGGTAAGGGTAAAGGTAAGGGTAAGCCTAAGGGTAAAAGCAAGGGTAAGGGTAAGGGTAAGGGTAAGGGTAAGGGTAAGGGTAAGGGTAAGGGTAAGGGTAAGGGTAAGGGTAAGGGTAAGGGTAAGCTTAAGGGTAAAAGCAAGGGTAAGGGTAAGGGTAAGGGTAAGGGTAAGGGTAAGGGTAAGGGTAAGGGTAAGCTTAAGGGTAAAAGCAAGGGTAAGGGTAAGGGTAAGGGTAAGGGTAAGGGTTAGGGTAAGGGTAAAGGTAAGGGTAAGCCTAAGGGTAAAAGCAAGGGTAAGGGTAAGGGTAAGGGTAAGGGTAAGGGTAAGGGTAAGGGTAAGGGTAAGGGTAAGCTTAAGGGTAAAAGCAAGGGTAAGGGTAAGGGTAAGGGTAAGGGTAAGGGTTAGGGTAAGGGTAAAGGTAAGGGTAAGCCTAAGGGTAAAAGCAAGGGTAAGGGTAAGGTTAAGGGTAAGGGTAAGGGTAAGCTTAAGGGTAAAAGCAAGGGTAAGGGTAAGGGTAAGGGTAAGGGTAAGGGTAAGCTTAAGGGTAAAAGCAAGGGTAAGGGTAAGAGTAAGGGTAAGGGTAAGGGTAAGGGTAAGGGTAAGCTTAAGGGTAAAAGCAAGGGTAAGGGTAAGGGTAAGGGTAAGGGTAAGGGTTAGGGTAAGGGTAAAGGTAAGGGTAAGCCTAAGGGTAAAAGCAAGGGTAAGGGTAAGGGTAAGGGTAAGGGTAAGGGTAAGGGTAAGGGTAAGGGTAAGGGTAAGGGTAAGAGTAAGGGTAAGGGTAAGGGTAAGCTTAAGGGTAAAAGCAAGGGTAAGGGTAAGGGTAAGGGTAAGGGTAAGGGTAAGGGTAAGGGTAAGCTTAAGGGTAAAAGCAAGGGTAAGGGTAAGGGTAAGGGTAAGGGTAAGGGTTAGGGTAAGGGTAAAGGTAAGGGTAAGCCTAAGGGTAAAAGCAAGGGTAAGGGTAAGGTTAAGGGTAAGGGTAAGGGTAAGCTTAAGGGTAAAAGCAAGGGTAAGGGTAAGGGTAAGGGTAAGGGTAAGGGTAAGCTTAAGGGTAAAAGCAAGGGTAAGGGTAAGGGTAAGGGTAAGGGTAAGGGTAAGGGTAAGGGTAAGCTTAAGGGTAAAAGCAAGGGTAAGGGTAAGGGTAAGGGTAAGGGTAAGCCTAAGGGTAAAAGCAAGGGTAAGGGTAAGGGTAAGGGTAAGGGTAAGGGTAAGCTTAAGGGTAAAAGCAAGGGTAAGGGTAAGGGTAAGGGTAAGGGTAAGGGTAAGGGTAAGCTTAAGGGTAAAAGCAAGGGTAAGGGTAAGGGTAAGGGTAAGGGTAAGGGTTAGGGTAAGGGTAAAGGTAAGGGTAAGCCTAAGGGTAAAAGCAAGGGTAAGGGTAAGGGTAAGGGTAAGCTTAAGGGTAAAAGCAAGGGTAAGGGTAAGGGTAAGGGTAAGAGTAAGGGTAAGGGTAAGGGTAAGCTTAAGGGTAAAAGCAAGGGTAAGGGTAAGGGTAAGGGTAAGGGTAAGCCTAAGGGTAAAAGCAAGGGTAAGGGTAAGGTTAAGGGTAAGGGTAAGGGTAAGCTTAAGGAGGGTAAAAGCAAGGGTAAGGTAAGGGTAAGGGTAAGGGTAAGGGTAAGGGTAAGCTTAAGGGTAAAAGCAAGGGTAAGGGTAAGGGTAAGGGTAAGGGTAAGGGTAAGGGTAAGGGTAAGCTTAAGGGTAAAAGCAAGGGTAAGGGTAAGGGTAAGGGTAAGGGTAAGGGTTAGGGTAAGGGTAAAGGTAAGGGTAAGCCTAAGGGTAAAAGCAAGGGTAAGGGTAAGGGTAAGGGTAAGGGTAAGGGTAAGGGTAAGGGTAAGGGTAAGGGTAAGAGTAAGGGTAAGGGTAAGGGTAAGCTTAAGGGTAAAAGCAAGGGTAAGGGTAAGGGTAAGGGTAAGGGTAAGCCTAAGGGTAAAAGCAAGGGTAAGGGTAAGGTTAAGGGTAAGGGTAAGGGTAAGCTTAAGGGTAAAAGCAAGGGTAAGGGTAAGGGTAAGGGTAAGGGTAAGGGTAAGCTTAAGGGTAAAAGCAAGGGTAAGGGTAAGGGTGAGGGTAAGGGTAAGGGTAAGGGTAAGGGTAAAGGTAAGGGTAAGCCTAAGAGTAAAAGCAAGGGTAAGGGTAAGGGTAAGGGTAAGGGTAAGGGTAGGGGTAAGGGTAAGGGTAAGGGTAAGGGTAAGCTTAAGGGTAAAAGCAAGGGTAAGGATAAGGGTAAGGGTAAGGGTAAGGGTAAGGGTAAGGGTAAGGGTAAGGGTAAGCTTAAGGGTAAAAGCAAGGGTAAGGGTAAGGGTAAGGGTAAGGGTAAGGGTAAGGGTAAGGGTAAGGGTAAGGGTAAGGGTAAGCTTAAGGGTAAAAGCAAGGGTAAGGGTTAGGGTAAGGGTAAGGGAAAGGGTAAGGGTAAGGGTAAGCTTAAGGGTAAAAGCAAGGGTAAGGGTAAGGGTAAGGGTAAGGGTAAGGGTAAGGGTAAAGGTAAGGGTAAGCCTAAGGGTAAAAGCAAGGGTAAGGGTAAGGGTAAGGGTAAGGGTAAGGGTAAGGGTAAGGGTAAGGGTAAGGGTAAGGGTAAGGGTAAGGGTAAGGGTAAGGGTAAGGGTAAGGGTAAGGGTAAGGGTAAGGGTAAGGGTAAGGGTAAGCTTAAGGGTATAAGCAAGGGTAAGGGTAAGGGTAAGGGTGAGGGTAAGGGTAAGGGTAAGGGTAAGGGTAAGCTTAAGGGTAAAAGCAAGGGTAAGGGTAAGGGTAAGAGTAAGGGTAAGGGTAAGGGTAAGGGTAAGCTTAAGGGTAAAAGCAAGGGTAAGGGTAAGGGTAAGGGTAAGGGTAAGGGTAAGGGTAAGGGTAAGGGTAAGGGTAAGGGTAAGGGTAAGGGTAAGGGTAAGGGTAAAGGTAAGGTTAAGCCTAAGGGTAAAAGCAAGGGTAAGGGTAAGGGTAAGGGTAAGGGTAAGGGTAAGGGTAAGGGTAAGGGTAAGGGTAAGGGTAAGGGTAAGGGTAAGGGTAAGGGTAAGGGTAAGGGTAAGGGTAAGGGTAAGGGTAAGGGTAAGCTTAAGGGTAAAAGCAAGGGTAAGGGTAAGGGTAAGGGTAAGGGTAAGCCTAAGGGTAAAAGCAAGGGTAAGGGTAAGGGTAAGGGTAAGGGTAAGGGTAAGCTTAAGGGTTAAAGCAAGGGTAAGGGTAAGGGTAAGGGTAAGGGTAAGGGTAAGGGTAAGGGTAAGCTTAAGGGTAAAAGCAAGGGTAAGGGTAAGGGTAAGGGTAAGGGTAAGGGTAAGGGTAAGGGTAAGGGTAAAGGTAAGGGTAAGCCTAAGGGTCAAAGCAAGGGTAAGGGTAAGGGTAAGGGTAAGGGTAAGGGTAAGGGTAAGGGTAAGGGTAAGGGTTAGCTTAAGGGTAAAAGTAAGGGTAAGGGTAAGGGTAAGGGTAAGGGTAAGGGTAAGGGTAAGGGTAAGGGTAAGGGTAAGGGTAAGCTTAAGGGTAAGGGTAAAGGTAAGGGTAAGGGTAAGCCTAAGGGTAAAAGCAAGGGTAAATGTAAGGGTAAGGGTAAGGGTAAGGGTAAGCTTAAGGGTAAAAGCAAGGGTAAGGGTAAGGGTAAGGGTAAGGGTAAGGGTAAGGGTAAGGGTAAGGGTAAGCTTAAGGGTAAAAGCAAGGGTAAGGGTAAGGGTAAGGGTAAAGGTTAGGGTAAGGGTAAGGCTAAAGGTAAGGGTAAGCCTAAGGGTAAAAGCAAGGGTAAGGGTAAGGGTAAGGGTAAGGGTAAGGGTAAGGGTAAGGGTAAGGGTAAGGGTAAGGGTAAGGGTAAGGGTAAAGGTAAGGGTAAGGGTAAG